>JANHGB010024102.1:0-38296 GCA_026283785.1 Coracopsis vasa | reverse complement strand
TCAAATCAATGCACGGTACTCCAGAAATAGAACAACATAGAAATGATTAATGATTTACAACCTGTAAGTTAAAGAGCACACGAAATTCATCCATCAGTGTTTCTCACACTGAATGACATGGTCACAAGTCTTGCACTGCCAGAAAATACATTCTCTTCAGGCTTGAAACACAACAAAACAATGAGTGCAGTGTCTTTTTTAGGGTTGGGTATGAGAAAAAGAAAACCTTAAAAGTCAATGAGTATTCTGAGGAGAACCATTCTGCTGAAGGAGGGAGAAATAAAGTAATTGTTCTCAGGTGTTTTCTGGAATTCTGGAATTCTGGAAAGGACAGTGACACAAGAAGCTAACTCATCCACACTGACAGGATTTTATTTTCTGTCATTAATGTCAACCTTTTTCTGCAGGTTCCTGTTTTGTTTTTTCTCCAGTGATTACAAAAGAAGCCTGGATGTCTAACTCAGACTAAATATTTAACATTTAGATGACAAGACTAGAAGTAGGCAAACTTCCTCAATATGGCAAAAGTACACCTGGTATTTACTCACCTGGTACCTCTAACGGACAAGTGCAACAGTAACAGTAAAAAAAATAAAAATGTCTGAAAACAGTTAACTAAAGGTTTTGGGTTCTTTTCAATGACTGTCTTTGAGACATTGAAATAAAAGATATCTGATTCTTTATAAATATGCTGAACTCAAATGTAATTGCATCAAAAACCTCCAAGTAGGACAAAAATCACAAAGACAAGAGTGCAATAAATTAACTTGTTGGATTTATCATCTTAGAAAGCAAGTGACACATAAGGAGAGGAAGGAAGGGAAGACAATAACATATCTGCAATTTGAATACATTTACATTAATTTCCTGCTAACATTGAATGCCACCTAATATCCACCTGTCCCTCACACACTAAGCCAATGCAAACCAAGGCTCTAAACCCACCATTTACAGAAGCAATCAGAATGTGATTTTTCATAGATGCAAAAAAATAATCACATGAATAAATGTTTGCAAGTCCACTCAGGCTGCATTTTACCAGTATTTTGCTGCTGTTCACACAGAGCACTGTGCAGATTATATAATTAATACATTTTTTTTTTCTCCATCAGTTCTGCTATCCCTTCTCCATCTCTCTAACAAGGCAAATAACTATGCTTTTCACTGTGCACATCAACTGAGATAAGAGGCAGTCCAGGTCCAAATGTGAACTATAGAATACTTTCAAACATTGGTTAACATTTCTTTTTCAAAATGATAAAATGCAGCTGTTAAAGGACAATTTTTGTGCTGTGCATTGGCCCTCGATTTATTAGCACATTGCAAACATTCTGCTTCAAGTAGCTAACACTAAAAATCTGTTCAGTTGTTCAAATATATTTTAAATATCTGACACGGTTATTTATAACTACCGTATTATTTTAATTAAAATAAGATCTATCAATTACATTAATTAATAGTGGTAGAGTGTGGATGTGTGCCTAACAAGTGAATACAGAATGTAATTTGTTTGAACTGGTTTTTATGCTGTAATGATACTGTTACTCAGGAAACATTAGTACTTGGCTATATTTCATTGAACAAAGGAAACTGTGTCAATAGCCTTGGGAAAAACATTCTAATCAGAAATGAGCAAGCATTTAAACAAGCTTGCCTCTGCTGAAAAAAAAATAGGAAAGGCATAAAATAATTGCTGATGATTAAGATATGAGGACATAAAAACGTGCATTACCATTCTGTAATAGATAAAATATTAAAGTATTCCCAGAATCTTGTCTCGTTTGCTGTATGTCAAGGTACAAAGCACTTAATTATTGTGGATGCATATGTCAGAATACCACACTGTGATAAGGGGCATGTTATTTCTGATTCCATTTCATGGCACAGGAGACGATGCCCCTAAATCTTTTGTCTCAGTTTGCAAATTCATTAAGTTGACACATATTTGCCTATGTCTTGCCTCTAAAATTACAGTGAGTAGTTGCTGAAAGCCAATGGACCTGGCTTTTAGCTGGCATTACCCAGGCTTTTTTTATGGGAAAAACCTGTATTTCTGATGACAAGGATCTTTTAGATTAATTTAGCTCAGTTACTGGCCAGCTGCATAACTGTGGGTGCATCATTTCTCCTTCTGGCTTTGGTCTGTCTTGTTTATTTAGATAACAAACTCCTCAATATGGGGCCACAGACAGGTTCTGAACCTCTGTGCAGAAGGGCAGGGACAGCATATTTCATAATCTCTGTTGTAATATCAATGCAATAGTGGCTTAAATAATTTGGGAGGGTGTTCATTCAAACACCTGTTCTTTTTTCATTAGTTTTTAAACAGTGCTTTTGACTGAAAGATTTTGAACAGTGTCAGAGCAATATTCTTACTAGAAACTTTCCTTCAGGTTGCCTCTTGTCTGCTTCACTTTGTTGGGAGATCCAGGATAAATATGCTATCATTGCTATTGAGTCACTCAACCACATTAACAACTCAAACCAAAGCCAAATCCTCTGTGGCTGTTAGGATTACAAACAATCTAAGCATAATTTTGTGGAGCAAAGAAACACAGGAAAGTGATATGCGACAATTACCTTTGAATATTAAACAAAGCCCCTGAGTGGAAGGTCAAAACTACTTTGTATTGCATCACAAACCCACAGGCCCCAGCTCAAGACTGCCTTTAAATTACAACAGACATGCAAATGTTATGTGAGGAGGAAAAGCAAGGGCATTCTTCCAAAACCTGATGGTTCCATCACCCTTTCTGACTCAGTGAATATATAAGCAATTAAGAGGGGGCTCAGGAGGTCCATTTTAAGAATTTCAGGTTATCTAAAGGTAGGGACATGGCTTGCACTAGTCTTTCTTTTCCATTAATAGAGTCAAATCCCAAGATGTGAATTTGTCCATACACTGGTCAGACAGGCTGTATAAACCCATACAGTCTGCTGCAGGCATCTTGTTTGAAGTACTCAATTTAAGAACCCAGTTTCTAGAAGCTATGTATATTCTCACTGAGAAAGAAAACCCAGAGGGTTAAACAGAGCAGAGGAGTAGCTCAGATTCTCTGAAGCTCCCTCTGAAGCAACCTGCCCTGATTTATTGAGTTGAAACAGAGCCTCGAAGAGGTGAGGTTCTAACTCCAATTAAAAATAATTCTCAGTTTACTTGATCTGCACAAGGGCACACCTAATGGTGTCAATTCCCTATGAGATCTCAGAACAGCTGGGAAGTATACCTCCTTGTAGAAAAGATCATGGACATTTTTCCAAACACCAGGCCCATAGGTCAGTGGTTATGTATTTTTTCTTGCACATATTTTAGAATACTGCAATGTCATGCATGTCTTTTAGACGTATCGTTAGCAACATGAGAGAAACAATATGTAACCTTAATTAACAAAACTTCTATCTTCCTTTTAAGATCTTCTAAAGAGATTAAACACTTTCAGAGCTGATCTAGCCTCTGTAGATTTTTCCCCTTTCACTAACGTCTTCTGCAATTAGTGGGAATCACAAGATTCTACTGAAAGATTAATGGCTGTATCTTCTATAGGACAAAGCTAAGAGGTTGAAATAGAACAGGAACTTCTAAAGAACTCAAACAAGGTGCAAGAAGAAAATAGGGGCAGATTTTCATCTGCTACAGTTGTAATATGGTCTACTCCAGTAAAATATTAAGCAATTAAGAGCCCATTAGGACTTCTCAGGAATGCAAGCTAACAATCTTTAAATGATCTGTTGGACCAATTTTTAATTTCAGATTAAAAAAAAAGTGAAGAAAGACAATGACGTATCAGGGAAAAGAAAGAAAACAAGCAAGGAAATGACAATATTTGGGTTAGTTATTACAAATGGCAATAGTGATGTCACTGTTTTAAAATACATGGCAAATACTGAAAGATAGGAAGTTAAATTTTAGCTGGAAGTTGTAAATAAACACTGGGCTGCCACAATTATGTATTGCTATTCCAGCATAGGAAATAATCAACAAGCAATAACAGGGTTATGGAGGTAAAGGGGGGAAAGAGAGACCAAGAAGAGGAGAAATACTGTTCTCAAAATAAGATTGCCAGTAAAGCTGAAAATTGGTTTGCACGCTGTTTTCCTCCTCTTGCCTCAATGCAGTCTTGCTTGGATGCATTTGAGAACAGCCATTTTCAAGAGGCCTTCTCAGTAAAGGAAAAGAAGGATGGTGGAAGGATATTTCTCATACATTTAAGATGTTAATATATCTGTCTGATAATTTATTTGTCAGACAGCATTAATATATTTCAGATTAAAAGCAAAATCGTAACTCTTTGTGGAACACAAACATAAAGCAGAACACAAGCATCTGTCAGAATCAGCTGTACCTTTGTAAACAAGTCAAAGAAGGGAGATCAGAAACACAAAGAGTGAAAGCGACCTGCCAAAAGTCATCCAAGACAATTAACTGGGAAGCATACATACTGCCAAGGCCCACATTCATATTCTGTAAGATCAAGCGTAGCATTTTGACCTCTCCTTATGCAAAGGAGAAATTATTTGGGATTGGTCATCCCTGAGGAGGCTGTATGTGGCAGAGCCATGATCCCTTCTCATAGCCCAGTGCAAGTTGGCTCCTCTGAAACTTTTCCAGTGTCCTTGGAGGAACCAACTACTCTGGCTGCATACTTGCATGGGCAGCAACTAAACAGCACATGCTTGAGGAGAAAAATGTGGAACCTCCTACTTCAAACAGACATTAATGGTTTGTGGCATAACTAAAAATAACAAAAGCTGAAAACAAATCTGAATTTGTTTCTTTTTTTTTCATGAGTTCCAATTTTGCTGGGCAGTGACCAAGACATTTCATGAGATTCAGTCCAAAGAGGTTCAAATTTGACTGTCCTGGGAGGATAGGTTGGGTTGTATATCCCCAGAAATCCTGTCAGAAGGAAGTTGGCTTTTATAAAGCCCACGCTAATAGGTTTCACTCCCAACCTCCTACATTACAGAAAATTGAGCTAAGATATCACTCAGCCCATCTGCTTCTCTTACCTCCTAAGCATGCTTCTGTTGTGTTTTAATGGCATATATTTCACTTGGTTAACAGCTACTAATAATAATGTTTGAGGAACAAGGGAAAGTTTGATGTGGGCAAAAAGAAGTATATTTTATCTTGTAAACTTAGAGGAAAAAAGATGCCCAAACACAGATATTCTAGAAAAAAATAAATGTGCAACATAGCAACCCAGCAACCCAATTTTCAGCATACAGCAGCCTCCAAGTACAACATGCAAAATGGCAAAGGCCTGTCACTGACACTGAACTCCACTGACAACTCTTAGGTTTTCTGACTTTTCTTATTTGACATTTGTTACTCTTGCTATATTTAATATGCTTTGCACTGAATGTATATGAAGCTATTTGTTGTTTCTGTTTCCTATTAGGAAAGGATTTATGTCACTGCATTAGAATGCCATTACAATGAATAACTCATCACCATCCTGAAAACAAAAACAAAAAAAAAATGAGGAAGAACAGGAAGAAAAGAAAAAGAAAACCCATATGCATATCCAGAGAGAAAAAAGTTCTACAGTTCCCTAAAAAAACCCCATGTATTTTGGCCATGTATGTATATCTTGGCAAGTGAACGTCCCAAATGCAAAATGTAAGGGTTTTGGCCCAAAAAGTAGAAGAATTTTTGAACACTGACATGTCCAATAGCAGAGATGTGCTTCAAAGAAAGTTCAGAGAGGAAGAAGAATGTATGTTTGCCCCTGTGTGCTCAGAAGGAAGCAGAAGGATATGCTTGTCTCCAGTTAACCCTGCCACTCTCTTTCATGCAAATTTTCATTACTCTTATAAATATCACTGTCTTGAGAAATATTATACAAGTCAAAAGTTCAGAGACAAACAAATAACAAACAAACAAATACACTTGGCAAAGTGTTCAGAGCAATCTGAATAGTGAGATGAATGCCATAATTTTTTGCCAAATATTGGTCTACACTGATAGGAATGAGAAGCGTGACTAAATCTAATTCAACACAATTTCTGCTAAAAGAGATGGGGAGTTGAAGATTTAAGAAAAGAAAGTTACTGATACTGCAAAGATCATAAAGCAATCTTGGAAACTAGCAAATTATTTCTGTCTTATAATGAGAACAGAATAGAAGAAGATGACTCAATCTCTGTGAAATATAACAATAAAACTTTCTCTATTCCTCCAAAATGAAGCCAGTTACTAAGATTCAAAGAAACTTGGTAATTTCTTCCCTGAAACCTTATTGTGAATGTTGATTCCCACTATTCTTCTACAGCTCAGCTAGAAGAAGAGCTGAGCTCTCATGAGAAATGTGGTAGCACCTCCAGTTTGTTTGGAAGTGTCTTGGTATTTCCTGAAGTTCAGTTGCTATTTCAGAGCCTTTCCTCTGACACAAACTGAAGCATGATTTCAGACAAAGAGGTGGTCAATTATCTATGCAGGCTCACACAGGGCTTGGTCCAAACCCATCAGAGACCTCCCAAGTTTTTGTTCCAGGACAAACCAGGCTCCACACGCAGGGTCGTGTGAACGGCTGCATCCCCCACATTAGGGCACTTGCAGAGGGCGGCAGGGCACGTCGGCCAGGGGCTGAAGCCAAGGACTTCTGCAAGGGAACATGCTTTACCGAAAGTGCTCCTGAGCTCTTCCTAGGATGCAATACCCTGGTCCTTCTGCTCAGCAAGTTCATTTTCCCACTGCAGGGTAACACATCCTGGCACGCATCAGTCCAGGAGCAGTGGAAAACTATGACATGGCAGCAATTGATGTGAGGGTGACCACAATATGAATAATTCTTCTGATAAAACACATATTACCAGGTATAGTATTAGCAGCAATAGAAAATCTTCGTAGACAAAATAGAAATGCAATAGAAAACATTGTTTTCAATAGGTCAGGGAGACAGTGTACACTTTGTCAAACATGGTGACCCTAATTCCAGGCAGAAGTCTGAGAAAGGACTGAATACAGATGGAATGAAATTTGCTTTCCAAACTTATTGTGTTTACCAGCAGCAAACTAAATCTAAACTTTATTGAGGCTCTCCCCATCAGTGCAACTGACTGAGCTGTAAAAACAGGCCACATAATAATGAGGGTTTAGATAATGTTTCCCAGCACAAATGTTTCACAGAAGTTTCATTTGTTGTCTAACACTGCACAGGGAAATCATAAATACTAGTTAGAAATATATAGGTCTTTATGGAGTCATAATACATTTGTATCTGTTACAACTAGGATTAAGCTGTATACAGCTAAACCTGCAGGCTAAATAATAGCAGGTTTATTAATTTGTTAGAGCCATATAAAGTATTCAGCTTTCTAAGTACAACAATTCCATTCATCCAGGCTGACTGAATATCAATAATTGCCTAACAGCAAATCTAGCTATGAGACAATGCAAGCATTCAAATAGCAAAAATTACATGTACCAATTAGTTAATATGGTAAAACCAGCAATGGAAGTGTTCACAGCACAAGAAAAAAAAGTGATAGAAAATAATATACAAAAATAGTAAATAAAATGGATGCATTACTGCACTTGATAAATAAATATTTGTCTCTCAGAATTATTTCCTTCTCCCTCCAGGAAGCACGCAGCCTCACAGTCATTGTTCAGGAAGAGCCCTATTCCCATTTGCTACATATATCCAGGGAAAATCAATGGAATTGGCCTGTTTAATTTTTGGAGGTTTTAATCTTGAGTAGGAATGGCCTACGTGACCAGACTGATGTACCCTCCTGTGACCAAACAGCTGCTTTGGCATGAAACTTAGTATTCTTTCTTTTGAATTTCACTTAGGAGAGTAAAATGCGAACTATTAAGATGGAACTGTCCATTTAGTTTTGTAGGTCCTATAAGGAAACCTAGTAGAAGGTAAGAAACTGGACCATTGCACCTCCAAAGAATCAGTTTCCTCTTACATGCCATTTTGAGTATTAGATTTACAAATTTAGGTCACATATACAATGCAATTTAAAAAAATAGTAACCAACATTTATGCTGCAGCAGGTAATAAAACAATAACATGCAGTAACACTGCCTCAAGGATCTCAAACCACTTTAATTAAGTCTTAAAACATATCCTGGAGGAGAGTGAACACAGCACAGAGAACACAGCACAGTGAACACAGCACAGAGAACACAGCACAGAGAACACATCTCTCAACAACCAGCTCCAAGTTAAATGGAGTAACTGTTTCATACCACACAGCAAACAACACTCAAGCTTGGGGGTAAAAATAAAAGTGAAGCCAAATCTGCAGATGGTAGGTCAAACACAAAAGTCAGAGGCTTAGATTTTACACAGCTATATATGGGCTCACACTTTATGTCTGAGTCTTCAAACTGTAGTAACCTGATTTCTAGCATTTCACCTAAAGGCTAGCACCTCCAGCAGCACAAAGCCATCAAACTGTATTGAGGCCAGGTTGGACAGAGTCTTGGGTGACATGGTTTAGTGTGTGGTGCCTCTGCCCATGGCAGGGGGGCTGGAACTAGATGATCTTAAGGTCTTTTCCAACCCTAAGTATTCTATGATTCTATGATTCTATTCTGGCTGCCCTGTGTTAGGGGACGGTCAGCCTCTGAGCCATCATCCAAACTACAGCAGCAGCTGGGTGTGCCTACATGTGGATCCAGCTCTCATTAACTCCACAGCCTCAAGCGCTGGCAGGATCCTGGTGAGAACCAGAGCAGCTGAAAAATCTAGGTGGAGTGATGTCTCAAGCTGTCTGTAATCCACATTAATTTGCTGCATGTGGAAAAATAGAATGTGCAGTATTTACAGTTAAAAATGTAACAAAGCTGTGTTTTGACAGTGAAGACAAGAGTTCAGTGGCTTCTGAGCTTCGACTTGGAAACTTGTCAGCAATACTGGTTTATACTTCATGTCGTTCTCTAGGTGAGAATGACACCCAGGTATTTGGATTTGGAAAACCTTGGCTGGTGCTCTCAGCCGTACTTGCCAAGGCTGAAAATAAGCATTACAGAGATCAGTCTTCAAGATGAACACTAATCAGCTAGTAAAATGCTAGGAAAACACGTATGCCGAAAATAAGCAGAAGGGGTTTTTTCTCTGTATTTGTTTGTGGTTTTTGTTTGTTTGTTTGTTTTATTAAAAAAACATACTATAAAGAAAATGCTTTCCATGGCAACAGATCAATTATAAAATGCTGATGTTCTGGACATTCAGATATTTCCTCATTCTTTTTTTACTATTGCTAGGATTTGTGAGCGGTAGCTGGCTGCACAGTGTTCAGGCTAAAATATATATTTATATGTTGACAGAGCAGCAGATTATCAACAAAGTACAACCTGGAGCAGAATAACTTTAAATGATGTAACCTGGGCACATGGACACAGATGTCTATTTCATTGCCATGATTTGTAACCATTAACAAATATCTGTTGCTTCTCACACTCAAAATAAAAGTGGAAGCCTCAGAAAGTCAGAGGCTGGGATGTTTGGCAAAGTTTTTTTGTCTTTTAATGTTGTAGTTCAGTAAAAGAAAGCCCACTCATCACCCTTGAAAAGTGCCATGTCCTTGAAATCGTTTTTAAACAATCCTTTGGAAACGATGACTGAGAAGTAGCGTATTTGCTATTATTCACTGCTGCTTTGTAAGGGAGAATTCAACCAAAAATAGCATGCTAAGCCTCCATAGCTACTGAGCACAGAGAACCCACAATAATCTTGGGAATATTTTTGTTAATTCTCAGCATCACCAAAAAAAGACAAACAAAGAAAGAGAAAACTCCCTAAAGACGCTAAGAAATCTATTGTTGCACACTTGACTGCATTGTGAATATGTTCTTTATTTGTGTGTCGAACTTCTTTAAGACTTAACCAGCAATGAGGAATTCTGAATGATCTAAACGCCATGTGAGTTTTCTTGTGCATATAACTGACCAAAGCTGTTTTGCTTGCTGGTAAAATCAAGTATAATATACCCCATGGATATAGAGAAGCTAATCGTCACCTGCCAATCCTCTCTGATAGTCCCAATACTTGCTAATTAACTACACAGAAAAGGTCAAGGAAGGAGGCATCGGAAAGGAGATTCCTGTGGTGAGGTCCTACGTACAACTCGGTTTGACCAAAACAACTTACATCTGGACAAAATTAGCACTCATACTGCAGATTCTTTGAACTCCGAGATAGTGGCCAAAGTGGCTTGGATGCAAGTGTATGTATGCGTGTATATATAAACACAGACGCGCACAACTCAGAGAGACTGCCAACCAAGTGTTCTGTGGGGCTAGTCACCAAGACATCCCAGGATCTGTGTCACATCTGTTGCACTCAGTACTTCAACCATAGGCAGAGAAAAAGCACATAATGTGATTAAGTGGAAGATGCATACGTGGGAAAAAAGGAAAAAAGGACATTGTCAGCTTTGAGGGCACATTAAACAGTGAAGAGAACTGAGCTTTCAGATGTAAAACACATGGCTTAGGCTTGTAATTTACAATACAAGAGTCTAAAAATGTAAAGAATCTTATTATACCAGCCAGGTTCAACATTTAAATTCCAGAATGGAAAATTATTCTTTTGCTAGCTGTCTTCAGAGCTTTGACTTCTGTTAACTCCTGTACCCCCATCTTGAGTCAGAATTGCCAGGAGCACATACAGCACAGTGAGAGAAAAGATCTGCATACGTTCTTAAAGCAGCTTTCCACTATTTACACTAATATTCCCTCACTGATTTAAAAACTTGTTGGTTGACAAGGCCGAGAACTTTCATTAAATGCTAGATATAAAAGACTGTGTATTCAGTATCAGTGGAATAAAGCCAGAACCATGTCACATTACTGCAAAACTGGCACGGTTTCATCGTAACTCTGTATAGCTTTCTAAATCCAAAATTTAGGTTTGCAACCAGCAAAAGACTTACTGTTAAGGCGCTTGAACACATTTGTCACTCCCCATAAAAGTGTGCAAAGGAAGGACATATGTGACACGTGCTCGGATTTCTTGCTTCCGTACCCTTTCTTCAAAATAGTCTTGCAAAATATGCCACCACCAGCATGATGCCAAGTGCCTTAAGGGTCACACTGGGCTCGCTTCACAGGGCTACAATGGTTATATCATGGTGGCGTTGATATGCAGCCATGTCCAAACAGCTGCTAAAGAGATGACAGGATACCATCTGTCAGGAAAAACCATGCCCAGCTGCTGTCTAATCTGAAGATTACTTCGCTGACATGATGCAGATGGCATGAAAAGCTTCGCTACCAGGTTAGTTAACCAAGTCAAAAAAATCCAATGCTACACTAGCAAAAGCTTTTCCACAGCTTGAAACAATCAGGCCTGAGGAAAATGGTGTTCACACCAAGGCACAGCAGAAGGCACTGCAATCCACCAGACAGAAGATGAAAGCTAAGAAGATACTGAAAGATCTGTCAGGTTCCGCAGTAAGGCTGCTAATGCTCTCTGCCAGGATAATTTGTTCTTATAAACAAAACACGCCTGATCTCTAAGTTTATCCTCCTCTAAGGCTCCCCATGTCTCAGAGGGGTATCATGGACCTCTGAGCAAGGAAAACAGTGGGTCCCTTTGTACAGGCACCTTTGGCTTTGGCCCACAGAGCAAAGTTAATTCTGTGAGAGAACAGATCTCACCCAAAATGCAAGAGAGAGCATGCTATGGTATCTTTGTCATCCAGGTGAGCAAGGAAAAGGTTTTTGGTTTCTGGAACATCAGCTTTCTCCTTCTTACTATCAAACTGGATTTCATGTTCTTCATTGCTTTGCCTATTAAGGAAATTGGTAACACCTCCAAAGATTCAAAGAGCAGAGCCAGCTGACATTAACAAGCCCACTGCTTTTCTTTCTGCTACTTCCAAGAAGAAAATGTTTGCTGTATGCAAAAAGTATCCCTTTCAATATGTTTATAGCTTTATATTACTATGATCTTGTTGTCTTTGTGATTCACAGTGCACATCTGCTGATTGAAATAAATTATACAGATTTCATTGCTGTAATGTGAAAAGTATGAGAAGAATTTTCCATCTAAAAGGTTTAGCAATTCAACAGACTTTCGGTAAGATTTGTCCTGTCAGGCCATAATTGCTTCTGAAAGCCCCACCCTTTATTTAATAAAGAATAAAAAAGTCATTTCATAATACAGGCATACAATATACTGTATTTCACAAATACGTATTGTCCTATAGTCTCTGCCAAAATTCATAAAATAAGAAAGATAGGAAGCAATGCCAAATGCGGAAAAGGAACTTCGTTTTAATCATGAACTTAGTTTACAATTAGCAAACGCAGTAATTCCATTTAAGGTTACAAACTGAGGATGCGATGAGGATGAGAACTCATAAAGAGTGCAGCTAGTAAAGAAGCTGGATGAGTAACGTCTTTTCATGCTTTTTCATTTTTTAAGGAAAGGTTTTAAACTACAAGGAATGCAGGGACAGTATCAAAACAATTGCTCTACAACTATATATTTTTTTAGAATGCTTTCTCTAGAATGCCATTTTGACAGGATTATATATAATACTAATTAAATAAACTGCAAACTGTCTCTCTCCCAATACACTCTGTGTAGCTCTGTATGCATGAGTATACAAGAGCTCTCATGAGTAGTGATCAGCAAAGTGAAGGTCCAGGAGATGGAATTCTCCTTAGACGTTTATGTGAAGCCTAACTAGATACAACTTAAGATTAAAGTAAATAATGGAAATTAAGTCTTGAATATGAACTCTCTATGAACTGCACTGACCCCGACTTCACAATACCAAATTCCTGTTGATGTGAATCAGACTGAGTCTAGGCACACACACTAATAAATGCTGTTCTCGTTCTATCTTACATGCATATAGTTGCCATAATATCTGTCAAATTTGTAGATAGCATAGCTGTGATGTAGCATCAATACTGATCCACTTATGAGAAATTATAGACAGAGTACTAAGGTACTTGCTCAAAGCATCATTGAGAAGCTGTTAAGCAGTAAGGAGGTGAATCTCCATCTGCAAGAGGTACCACCATTGCTTGGTCAGCCTTTTGTCAAAAAGTATCCAGGTAAAACTGGAAGAAATTTGATTTTGCTTCCTTAAGCTTTAAAACCTTGATCAAGGGCATGTAACATGCAGAGAAGCGGAGGGGCTGCTCTATCATGCCCATGCCTGTGTCGAAAGGGCTAGTGTAGCCTCTCTTGACTGACAACTGAGATTACTTCTCTGTGCTTCAGTTCACCTATTAGATAACGTCCCCTGAAAAGTTTTTCATGTTTACTTCTCTAAAAACATCATTAAAATGACAAATATTGTTGCTTCAAGTTTTTGAGTTGGCAAAACAGGTCCGAATACGTTACAAACAACCACTGTGTTGAAATTCTTTACATACTTTTGTAGTGTAGGCTGGACAAATGCCTGTGAATTTAATGGTTTGGTTCACACTTTATAGAAGTTTAAAAAATTTTAGCTACTTGTGGGAAAATACTTTTTATATTTTCCAAAACAGTCTTTTCCTTTTGAGGGTATATATGAAATTGTAAAACATACAATAAACTTTCCACTATGTTTTTGATAAAAGCTAGAACTATTGCTTCATTCACATATTAAATGCATGTTGCTAGTGCTGCCAGTCTCAGTGAAAGCTCTCCTTTCTTTTCTAACAGTGTGCTAACAACAAAATCTACCAAGAGTGAGAAACCACACTGCCCACCCAGTTTTCACTTCAGCAAAGTCCAGACAGTATTGGTTGTTGTCTCTACAACATCCTAAACACAGGAGGGAAAAGCTGCCAGTAGCCATTCCTCCCTTTTATTTATTTATTCCCCCCCCGCCCCCTGCATTTAACAAAGAAGCAGCAGCTCCAAGAACAACTCTGGCAGGGTGCTGTACATGCTGATTTGGAAACTCATCTCTGATTCTAATCCAAACCAGCAGTCTGTGAAGAAAACCATAGTCTCTCAAGTGCAGCAAACATTTCTCTCCGCCACTCCCCGCCTCCCCCCCAAAGTCTACTGAGACATTGTGTCATCAAAGATTTTATTGTCTCAGCACATGAGGGTTACGTACCTCGCAGCTACCAAAATTCTCAATTACAGGTCAAACACAATGCATTGTTTTTTAAAGGGGTGGGTGTCTTTGTTAAATGGTTCTGCACAGTTACAGAGCTGTATCAAGTCATTCAGATAGCAGAGGGATAGGTGTGGCAGACCAGGAGCACATCTGCGATTGTAGTTGTATTTTAGAAAGAGTTTCTCCTATAGCTATAGAACAGAACAGTTATGCACATAAATGTTGAAGACATATTTGATTCAAACCCACTGTAATTAAAACAATTATGAATCCTCAAGGCCATTGCTGCCATCCACTAAATTAGCTTCAAATATCTGCACAACCAGAAGATGAGATTCGAGTCAGTATGTGCCCATTGTATCATCTCCTTCCACTTTCTGCATTACTGCAAAGTAATTTTACTTTTAAAAATATGCTGTTGATATTTTAAGTCTATGTTGATAGACTTTTTGTACATATCTCTGCAATTAAAAGTAAACAAGAGAGAAGACATCTATCCTACCCCTAAGAGTACAGTGTGAGGTACATAATTATGTTTTGATGCTTACGCTGTTTTTAAAAGCATTAACCCATTCAGAAGTGCAAGGCCTGTACCCTGTTGCATTTCTGGTGCAGCAACCATTTCTGATATAGTCTAGAAATCTTTAATTATTGATGGGAAAACCTGGTTTCCTGGAGCACAGGAGAGGGCTGAGATAATAAACATGATGCTGCTCCCAGATTATGGTTTCTCCCTTTTACTTCATATGGATAAGTTTAGTCTAGCACCTACATTAAGAATTGCAAGTCTAGTTTGAAGCTTCCTTTTATTTCAGTGCTTTTTAGAGGTGCACTCGGTTCTCAGATCCAGGGACGCATCCTGGATCCAAACTGTATGCAAGATTCACGTTACCAGAACTAAGGCTGTTAGAGGAGCTGTAGCAGTTTCAGACAGTCAAACAAATATGTTCCCCGCAGGTCCCTAATATTTGATCATGGAAATACTAAGTGATTTTACAGCTGGAATCCCATCAGAAATGGATACTGTCTATATCCAGCACATTAAGTATTCATCATTCTTTATAGGAGTAGCTGATAAGAAATGCTAACAGGCAAGTGGATTTGGCACATGTGTGAGGGAAAGTCTGACTTTCACAAAAATGTGATTGATGGAAAAAAAATAAACGCATTTACAGCTCACACTGGGGATGCCTCCCCTTTCTGCAGGTCCAGCAGTGTTTTAAACTCACTAATGTTTTAACCAGATGCAGTATTTACCTTTCACTTCTACTAGCCAAAACCACCTCATCATTATTAGTTCCCTGTGGCCTTTATTATTCTTGATCAGCATAATGAATCGCATCAATCCAACATGACAAATGCATCTAGCTTCCAGTTTTGCTGTGCTTACCTCAGGTGTGGAAGCATGGAGGGGTCAATCCAAGTAAAACATCCATGTTAAACCTCAACTGAAAAGTAAAACCCAACTACAAACCATCAAAAGACCAAGACCTGACCTCAGCCAGAAGCTTTCACATCCTTCCTGTCCATCCTGTTCAGTGAGGGATGGTGGCTCATCTTGGCTCATTCTTTCACAATCAGCTTCATCAGCTATTTATTCACTCCACATCTCTGTGGGGCCATCACTAGTTCAGGCCAATCCTGGCCTAGAAAGTTACATACAGGTACCGTAACACTTCCACAGAAATGTATTTTGTGTGTATGTGAATTAAGTTGGCTAAATCCATCTTGTATTTATTGTCAAATCTAGGCAGATCTATGCTGGCTCAGCTCTTGGTGGGGAGGTCACTTATAGGCACTATTTGCAGACATAAAGAAGTCATATTCAAGCAGCTGGTAAATACCAGTCCGCCTTCTATGTCCTTTCAAGACAAATTCACTGAACCAAGTAATTAATTTCCTGTTGTATGTTCATATTTGATGCAAATGCGTAGTCTAATTTCACAAATAGTCAATACTGGAGTTAAAACCTACTCCAGAAACCCGCTGTATACTGATATTGCTTACTGACTTTTTGTAGAAGTGAAGCCTTTTGAGATACTACCAAAATGCCACTACAGCTGTTATAGTAAGAAATTATTATTTTCCTGGATTTCTTTGTTCATGATTTGTTTGTTTAAGGACCTACTATGTGGAAGCAAAAACTTTCTTTTGTATGTTTAGACTACACCAGCAGTAGTTTTCCGGTTTTAGTTCTAGCTAAATAGCTATTGCAATAACCACATTTAAGGTTGAAAACGATGAATAGCACAAAATTAAGTTACTTCTCTTTGTACTTCCCAGACTGAAAATATGATCAATCCACTTAATTTACTCTACACTTTCCAGAAGAGCATACTCACTATGAAGCAAAATGAGACTACTTATATACTCATTTGCAGAATACTTAAGATACACTGGGTGGGAGCCAAAATCTGATAATCTTATTCATTTTAGAAAGGATTGTTGAATCCATGGGATTTAATGAACTCCATCTTAAACCAGGATACAAAATTTCTATTTCTTCTTGTAGGACATTGCTTTTTAACCTTTTAACAGCTGGCCTTTAAACATGCTGCCCTCTCTTCCTCTCTTGCCTTGTGTCACTGCATTTTTATTCACCCTTAGAGCCCTGCTGCTGCATCCTCCCCAGCTTCTGCTTTCTTTCTTTTCCCTCGGGGTGCTGGTGTCTGCTGGAGACATACTCAAAGCCTTTGCCTAATGTGCCCAGATTGCTCACAAGTCTGGACTCCACTCCACACCATACCTCACTTCCAGTAGTGAAAGTGGACTGGTGCACTTTTACAGATGTGTGTGCAGCAGTTCATTTAATATTAATGACCAAAGCCCCTCAAGAAGCAGTGAGCAGCAATTAAAGGTAAGCAAACACTTGAGATCACAAAGAATGCTCTAATGCACAAAATCAAGTTGCAAAGCCATGAAACCAATGGAATTGCCACAGCAAAACCTATTGGCAGCAACAATGGAACTGCATTTCAATTTACATTTTCCTTTTCGGTATATATGGTTCACTCCAATAGCTCAAATTGCATTTTCTTTGGGCATACTGTACTGCTCTGTTTAAATTTCTTCCTTAGTCAAAATTAGGGTATGAACATGAGACATCCCTAGAGGGAGTCCAGAAATATTAATAGATACCTTCAGTACAGGAAACTCAACTCCGCATAGTATGATAGGGGAAAAAAATAAGGAGGGGGGGGAAGTATGAAAGCTGAATGAAATGTGGAAAATACCAGGCTTATAATATTATGCACCACAACACAAACAATGGCATCACTCACAGATGGCAGTCATCCCAGACCTGTATCGGGAAATATGCAACTTTGCAAAAGCAGCCGAAAAGTTAATTTTGGAGCTCATTAAAAATATCTGCCTTGTTGCCACTGGGGCTGGTGGCACAATATTGCCTGATTTTATGGATCTCAGATAGTAGGTTTAGGTTTGCTCATTTTCACTTTCAAAAAGGATTTGTAACAGAGACAAAAATTATGGCCACTAGTAGAGTTTTGGAGGAAAGGTTTCATTTGTAAGTTTCTGTAGATGCTTGCTTCTAGACATTCAGCTTTTTAATAAGTAGTCCATACAGCCCTAGCATAGACTGTGATGGAGAGACCATGAAAATGAGGTAACTTTTATAATATATATTATGAAAATATACGGAATATGTGAAATATACAGAAATGTATGGCATATTATTATTCATTTCTGATATATGGAAAATGTGTAATTCATCAGTATCAAATATCAACATGCTGTCCTCTACAATACTACTGGAGAAATTACAGCTTTCATTAAAAAATGTTAACGGTTATGGGCTGCTGCCGATTACTTGACTAATTTATATTTCAGCAAAGGCAAGAAATGCATAGGTTTTTATTTATTATACCACTTACATGGAAGATAATGCATTGGGCCAAATCAAAATGGAGAAGCAGAGTTGGTAAGGATCACAAAGTTATTACACTATCCTGCTAAGCTGAAGAAGGATCAATATATGTAGACAGGTTTACAATGTCTTCTTTTCTGATAAATGTGCAATTTTCTGGGGACCATCACTCCCATTCTTCCAACAAAACCTGTTTAACTCTGCACAGTTGAAGTTTCTCCTATGAATCCCTACTACAAATTAAGTCAGTAGCTCCCTGCCTTGTCCTGCATGGATGTGGGGAGCAACTGATAATTACCACGGCCGTAACAGTTTTGAAGACTGTTATCACATTCCCTTCTCCCACACTATGAGTCTTCTCCTCTCCAGACTAAACAAACCCAGTTATTTCAAGCTTTCCTTGTAGGTCGTATCTTTTCTACCTCTTATCATCCTGTTGCTGTCCTCCAGACTTTCTTCACTTTGCCTACATCTTTGCTAAGTGCAGTGACCAAAACTGCACTCATCAGTGTGAAGTACAGAAATTGATTCCTGTGCCTGAAATGGACATTTTCATCAGTTTATTTGACACAGTTATGTTATTACTTACTCAGTTACTAGGTGGTACACCCAGCTCCAGTTCTATGATGCTGTTGCCCAAGTTTTTCCATTTTGATTTGACCATTTAATTTCTCCTCCCTAATTACACATACAGACTTGCAGTTCTCCTGATTGAATTTCAATTTATTGATTTCAGACCATTTTTCAATTCAGTGAGATTATTTTGAGCTCTGATCTTATCCTCCAAAATTCTTACAACTTCTCTCAGGTTGGTGTCATGGTCAAATGTGGAAATTCTATTCCATAATTCAAGCTGCTGCTGAAAATGTGTAATAGAAATAGATTCCAGGCAGACATTGTGCAATCACACTACAGAAGTCTTTCCAGTCTGACAGCAAAAGAGTATCCTTAAATTATTTGCCACCCACTAAGCATATATTAAATTAATCTAGACCTTAATTCCATAGTTTGCTTAAATTAATTTGAAACAGGGCGATGATAAGTCAGGCTGTAACAGATTCAGTTCCTCTCATCCATAAAAGCAGTCACTCTATAAAAGAGGGAATTTGAATCAGACTAAAATCTACTATAGTCTTTATAAATCCACGTTGCTTGATTCTATTCATCTCAGTATTCTTCCAAATGCATTTAAACTGACGTTACAAAATTTCTGGTTAATTTGGAAGATTTTTGGTTCCAGTATTATTGACAGGTCTGTACTTTTTAAAACCCTCTGCATCTTTGCAAAGAGCAACCTCATCTTTGCTGATTCACCATGCTCTGACCCACTTAGACATCACCATTCTCCAAAGACTCTTGAAAAGAGTCACTAATGCTGCATTTAGGAATTAAGAAAAAGGTCACCTATTATGGGATTAAAAATGAAGACAAAAGTCTATAGTGTTAAACCGTAATAACAGGAGCCTGGCATTTTTGGGGTTGGTGCCAGGTAGCACTGCCCCAACTAAATGCCGAGGTTGGGTGCAGCATAGGAATTTCTAGGATGATTCCTAACAAATGTTTTGGATGCAGATGCCCTGTTTTGGAGACAAAGAAAGTTTTTAGCAGAGACCTGTACCGTTTCATGCCCCGTGACATCAGTACCCAGGAAAGTTCCTAGAATGTTGTATTTGATAGTACAAACATAGCCTTGGAACTGAAGGATCCCTTACACTTCCCTTAAATTTGTCTAGCTTAAACTTAATCAACCTCTCACAACTGAAAATATCTAGCTTCTATAAATATCCTTTAACTTGCTCTTCTTGTATTATGATCAGTGTTTCTCTCTTTCTCCATGCTAAAGTAAACTGTTAAGCTTGTAACCACAATATGCTTATCTGCTGTCTTCTCAGTCAGCTACAGATCTGTACTTCTCTTTTGCATTTCTTACTTGTATCAAGACCCACATGATAAAAAAATCTCTGCAGCACTTGATTACTTCAGAGTCAGGCTTACAGTAAATTGTCAATCTGCTCTAAAGTAACACCTCTGAATAAGAGCAGTTCATTCACTGACTCGTCAAGTAACAAGCAGTGTTTCTAGGCCAAAGTTAGTGGATTTATTATTAAAACACACATTTCAAAATACCTTTGTATCATTATAAAAGCCTCTATTTCACTTTGCTTAAAAGCAGTACAACACCAAAAGAAAGCAAGGATACTAGCATTCATTTGCATTTTTGGTCAATTTATTTGTAGGCCTTTCCTAAATTACATAGCTAACCAGATCTTTTTTCCGATCTACTTAGTTTAATAGCCAGAAACGACCACTCTGTCATAGTCTTACATGGGTTTTAGGCTATTCAAAGGTTACTCACACTTTTGTTTTCAATTGCTTAACTGAAATTGTTAGGGCTAAATTTTTCCATTTTGGCCCTCTGCATTGGGCTGAAACCCTGGAAATTTTCAGCTACACATTTCTGCTCTTCTATAAAAGGAGGCTAAGGATTATATGTCATCTTGATCATGCTAGTGTAAATAAGTATAAATAACATTTCATATAAAGAGTTTGAGCTTGAGCATCCTTTCAAAGGATGTTCTGAAATTTCACAGTGAAATTTCCTCTTCTGTTTTCTGGAGGAAGTACCCACGTGTGCCCAAAATGTGCACCTTCAAGAAATTATACTTTGCCTGTTTCCAGCAGAGATATATTCCAGCCTGGACCAAATGCTGCATGTCAGGCCAAGATGCTAGACCAGACAGAAAGAAACTTGTCTCAGATGAACCCTTTCAACAAACTCAGTCTCACACCCTTTCTGACCTTCCAACACGAGATCAGGCAGGGTATGGAGGTAAGTCCTTCAACAAAATACAGTGGGCAACACTAGGATGGAGGCTGGCCTGTGGTCAAAAGGAACTTCTCTAGGTTTGGTCAACAAAGGTCATCTTAGTGCTTTTGCCACTTAAATGTCAGTGGATTAAATGACCTCAAAAATCATATGTGGCTTATGATTAAGCATTAAGATGATGGTAGAATTTCAGCAGAAGAGGAAGGAGGCACTCGGAATGCTTTTTAAAACACTTGTGACAATTTTCATTCATTCATTCAGCTTTACTTTGAAGGAAAACTTCACACTGCAAATTCAAGCACTCAGAAGACGGAAGCTGCCTGAATAAAATCTAATTTGACCTCTATGTTATTGTGAATTATAGTATTATAAATTATAACATGTCTCTTAACTACAACAGCACATTTTTCCTTAGTACTCCAATTAACTCATTCAGTGCATGGAATATTGAATAATCTGGAAGTAATTCAGCATTTTTTCATCATCATTCCTCTGTGATAGGAATTATTCAACCTCTCTTGAAGAGAATATTTTTAATTCCGCTGGGGCTTTTCAATGCTGCTCAGTAGCACTTTAGTGCTTTTAGAAATGTTAACTACATTGCTATTATAACACGCCTATTAACTTACAGATGAAGAATTTAAGAAAAATTTGGGTATGCAACTGAAGACACAAAGATGTATTTCTTTATAGACTTTATTATTGAATAGCACTTTTTATGCTCTGTTGTATGGTGTTTATTTTCTATCCTCAAGTTTAAATATTTGTCACTTCTGCAACAAACGGGAATCTCATCCCTGCTGAAAGCAGTTTGAGACCAGCTGAAAACACTGCTTAACTGTCCAGTCTAGCACTGTCAATGTGGGACAGACAAGAAGAGGCCTGAATTCCCTCAGAAACATGAAGCTGAAATTTTTCCCTTTCACTTCATACCTCCTGCAAATAAGTGACAGAGATCCACAGTTAGGAACTGTACCTCAAGCCCTGATTAATTCCAAACATGGAGGTAGCCTACAAAAAAAATGCATAATAATTTCACAATACATGACCAAAAAGCAGCTGAGATAAATTTAGGCTCCTATTTTCTAATCTTTAGCGATTTATTTGATCTTTCAATAATGCTCTCCTCACATAGCTGAGTTTTGGATGAGTTTTGTAAGGAGTCTAATTCTCACCCGTGCTCACTCATCAGTTCTATTTCCAGGCTAATGTGAAGGGGGAGCTTTGTGAATAGCTGACCTAATATACTAAAAGACTTCACATTTCACCAGCTCTTATGCTTTCTGATCTTTGATAATATAGTTTGTCAGTTTTTCACTTTTTACCCCACCTAGGATCCTATCAGAAAATGATGACAGTCTGCCTCTGAGACGAGAGCCTCCACAGCAACATTTAGGTCATGGGAATCTTTCAAATGACTTCAAGAGACAGTGGATCAGATTTTTAAAAAGAGGCCAAAAGTGGGTGTTTCTCTGTATTTCACAGTGATCTGAAACCACTGTTCAGACAACAGGCAACACACTAGTGTCTGCACTTACTTTTGACAACATCAGGCTTAGTCTGCCAGGCCATTGTGTATATGTAGGAGTTCCTGACCTGCTCATACATTGCAAGAGAGATTCCAAGGCTCAGAGCTAAGGTAACCAAAGCCTTTGAAGTAGGCTATAAACATGCATAGTGCACAAATAACCTGGTGGTTTTGTTTCTTGCTAGAGGAAATTTTCAGTGTATTTATAATGTCCTTTGATGCTCCCTGTAAATGTGAAAACAAGAGGCCACATGTCCTCTCAATGAAACTTCAGTTATAAATATATGTAAAACAAGCTGCTGGAAGAGTTTGAAATAAAGAAACAGAAAGAGTTACACATACAACACCAAAACACGGCTTTTAGTTACATTTTAAAAGCTCAACAAGGCAAGCTTTGGCTCCCACAAGTTACAAAGGGTTGTTTAAATACCCCTTTTTAACTAGTTATTTAAACTAAGAACACCATGTCTGAACAGGAGATTAAGATACACACTGGCTATGCATTTCAGCACTTTTTAAACAAACCCCCACAAGCTATGCACATTAGAATTAAACAGACACAATCAGGAATCACATCCCTTTCTCCTGTAAACAATTTCACTCATTTCTAGGGCTGAACTCCAACAAAATCCAGTGAGTGGATCTGAAATATTCAGACACATTGTTTTATCCTAAAGAATGGAAAAGGATTGGAAAGGACTGTCTCAAGACTTCTTGTATTAGGTGGAAGGAAGTCTAGAGACAACTTTTCTTGAAAAGGTATTGACAGAAATGAGAAGTAGGTTCTGTAATGTGGGCTATGTACTACACGCTAGGTAAGAATCTAAATAGATGACAGCTTAGCCTGTAAGTCTGTATATTTTGTTGGTCACCATTCATGATGAGAGAACAGAAATCTTGTTTGACTATGAACTTGCATTTTGTAGCCAAAATCTCACTCTTGTCCTTGCTAACTAGAACACATACTTGAGGTGAAAAAAATATATTATGGTTGTCCCATGCAACAGAAAGGAACAAGTCTCTGAGCATATAGCATATGAAAGGAAAACTGTACATGTCTTTAACAATGTACACGTCTGCAGTTTCTTTTGTACGTGACACAGAGACTGCTTTCCGCTGCTCTGAAAGACATAGTGATACACTGCACTGGAAGAGTATTTTAACTCCTCTGAAAGACACTAGGGTATGATGTATTAGTAGCAGTGGTTGAAACAGCCCTCTGTAGAAACAAGCAGGATGTCACTAGTGGCACTGTGAATGGCTTTGCAAGGGCACACAACAAAAATATAGTTTGCTTCATCAGACTGACCTATATGACTTGCCATCATTGTTCACAATAAACCATGAAAAAAGTGGGATTCTTTTAAAAATCCCCTTTATTTTAGGCCTTTCACTTAGGCTTTCTCTTTTCAAAGCACACATTAAATACAGGTCTTGATAATTTGTTGGTATTTCTATCATCTATCGAATTTCACACACATACTTACAACTTTGCTGTTCTGCAGGTTTCTTCCAGCTTAACCAAGTCCAGAGGGGTCAATACTCATGCAAGAAAAAGCCTCAATTTAAAGTATGTTAGTTTATGATGGATGATAGGGTAGCACCAGTCTTTAGATCTTGCAGAAAAAACCCATGGAGTAACGTACACTGAATGTATTCTTTGGTAGGATATCCAGTGTAGCAACTATAGACAGCCTGCTCATCAGTGAACAAATTACCATTTTGATTAGCTTTTACAAACATTCATCTTTTGCTGCCTCAAACATTTGAATGAGACTAGGCAACCTTTTCATCTAAATGAGCTGCTGTTGCGCAGTGTACCATTAGCTTATATAAACCTGCTGCTGTAAGCATCCAATACTACAGCTTGGTAGTGATATATTGATTTTCAAGCTGGAACTACTTCCCTTGGGACTAGAGAGCATATGGCTGTTTGTTAGACCTGCTGGGTAAACCATGTTGATGGCTAAAATGAAAAGGATTGAAAAAGTAGGTGTCTTAGTGATTTTTATTTTTTTTTTGTAAACTATTAAAATTCTTAATAACTGTGCCTTAATAATTGCCTTTTTTTAGACCAAATGATCTTCAGACTGGGTCTTTCTGTGTTTGTTACACAGACAGAAACTCATTGTCACTGGAGTTACAATCAATAGCGAAACAAGTTGAAACGATACAATCAAGTTGAAACCATTAGATTTTGAGCTAAAAGAAAGTATTGAGAGGCAGCACGAGGGACTATTGGTATATATGTGACTGAGATCATAATTAAACACCTGTTGTACATAGCCTGGCTAGACAGCCGGACAGCCATGCAATCTTTAAGAGTCTTTCTGTGACATGCTTAATGGGCTTTACGTTAGAATATAAAGCAAGCTGGTTTAGCTCACACCAAAGGTCTGCACAGTGTCTACCCCAAAATAGCTACAGGGGCAGAATGTAACGGAAATGATTTTTCAAATGAGATTCCACCTTTTCCCTGTAAAATGCCTTCACACATGTACTAGATCAGTATTTGGCATATCTGAAGTTCTGTGTTTAGCAGTAGAACAAGTCAGGTTTGTTGAAACTTTTTAGGCTGGACATGTAAAATAAATTACATTAAGTGGCAAAGTTAAACATTTCAAAGGGATTTCAACTGAGGCACCTCAGAAAAGCTGTGTCAAACTCTTGTAACTTCCAGCTTTTGATGCATTGATGAGTCACAACTCTATGAATACACTCATAAACTCTGCTATATGTAAATAGTGTCCTGTTCATGGCAGATACCCAAAGCATATGAAGAAAATAAACAGTTAGGTGACTGCTCAGGAAAAAATATTTGCAAATTGTAGCCTAAAAACAAAGGTTTCGTCATTCAAACTGTCAAGTCATACACCGGCTCCAAGGATTCAATATCCAGTCTTCTCAGATTTAAGTGTACTGGAACTTTACTACCCATTGAGAAGAGTGCTCACTGCTGGGTTCAAAGCAGTTTAAAATCAATACAATGACAGAAAGCAAAACCACAGTTATCAGGCAGAAAATGTAAAGGACCTGTTCCTATATTGCACACATCCATCAAGTAGGCTGTAGGCTGTAGTGGTTAAAGTCCCAGTTCAGAAGCTCATATGATCAGAAGAACATTTGGAATTTATTAAGTAATCCTGTTTTAGTGATAATTAAAGACAGTCAATCACTACTGAAAGGTGAGCCCTGAAAGGAACTGGAGCTTACTTATGACCACTGTAAGGAAGTGTTTCCTTTTTCTGTCCCTAAATTTAGATTTGCAGCTTGTGAGATTTTCACAGTAATCTGCTTTGCTTCCAAACTCCATTTTATTTCAGGAATTAGCTTAGTAGCAGCCTAGACCAGCTGCAATCTGGTCTGGTCTCACTAATACTTTTAATATTTAGACTGAAAACCATTTTTTTACCCCAAAATGCCCCAACTCTTTATATCTGTCTGTTCAGAGCTTGTTTTCCAGAGCTTCTTTTTACAAATAAGCAGGGCTTATTTGTAAACCAGAAGGAATTATCAAAAGAAACCCTGCAGTCATTTATGTTTTAGAGAGCCAAATATTAGCTACAAAATAAAAATACATATATTGGATGTGTCTATGTATGGGTGTACAGATCAGAAATCACTACTCCAAGAGGCTTTAGAAGTTCTGCTCCAAGCAAGAGTTCATCAAAAGTGTTCAAGTTGTTTGCAAAAGTAAAACACTGCATTATTGTGTTTTAGTCATTTCAGTGATTTAATGGTTTCTGAGCTTCTACTTTATGGGCACAGAGAAATGAAGGCAGCTAAAGCAGTACCCATTACTGGAGAGTGGGCACAAGGGTGGAGCAGGTACCGTGAAAGAGCAGCACACACTGAGCCCTTTGCAGGTGCCAAAATGCATGGGAGGAGAAGCAAAAACTTGTTGTGGAAAGACAGCAGGAGCTGTATTGTTCCTTACAAATCCCTCTCCCCCAATAAATCTCTTCAAAATGCTCCTGTAATACCAAATCATGAGACAGTTATGTTTCTGTACTGTTACATGAATGCTAAATCCCCTGAGCACCAAATGAGTCCCTCGTGAGAAATACTTCGGAGCATTACAGAAAGAAAAGGTGGAATACTTGAAGCAACAGGAAATTTTTATTCATCTTGAAGATGATTTAATGGATACACAATTTTGCCTTCCTTGGAAGATGATAAATGGCCCACTGAGTTTAAGTAAATTAGACTCCCTGACAAACCAAAGCTTTTCATTGCTCTTTTTCTGAAAAAAAAAAAAAAAAAAAAGAAAAGAAAACCAAAAAAAGTCTTCCCCACTTTAATTCAACTCAGTACTTTGCTGGCTGGTCTGCTCATTCTATAGCAGAGTCCACTTCTGCCTTCCTCCTGCCGTCATTCCCCACTCCTCCTCTTCAGCCTACTTCTCATCACACCACTGCAGAGCAGAGCCCAACTGCAGCACAGTCACTGGTGGTGCTTATGCTCACTCAACCCACATTATTCCAGGACCTATCACAAGTCTCTAATCCCTGAAAAAATGATATTCCTAAAAGCTCTCCCTCATTAGAAACTTGAAAATACATTTTAATCTCTTTTAACAAACAGTGGGAATTTCTAATGACCAGAAGTAATTGCTGGGCACGAGGTAACTGAAACAAACTAACCTTAGCTATAAGCTTTATCCACTTAAATTTGGTGAAGAACTGTCAAACTCGGTTTTATTAACACTGTCAGACCAGCAGGTTAGGAAGCAAGCGCTCAAGTGCTCAGTGCCTCCTGAACTTTTCCTAACTAATTCTGGCACATCTTCAACTGTAAAGTTCAGAGATTTCCAAAAATACACTGTGTGAGACGCAGCTGCCTGCAGGCAGTGGCATCTCCGGCTGGGGAGGCTGCTCCGCACTGTGCTGCGGGCACAAGGGGACAGCCATGACCCCGGAGCAGCTCGCAGAGCAGCTTTGCCATCTGGGAATAAAGCCAAGGGAGCTCATCCCCGGCATGGACAATGGCACTGCTCTCTGCAGTGTTAGGTGCTGCGACAGCCATGCTGCTCTCATGGGGACACAGACAGCAGGAAGTGACAGTCAGATTTTCCCCATCCATTCATCGCACCAGTAAAATCTAGTTCCCTGTTTAGACATGGGTATGTGAAAATATGAGAAGCACAGGATCAAACCAGCCTCGGGAATAATGACCATTACAGTTGCTGTAGCATTATGTACAAAAATCTGCATTTAATTTTGGAAAGTAATAATAGAGAGGTGCTGGAGAGAAAATGACATAAAACTGGAGATTGGAAGGATTGATTTCCCCTCTCATATCCAGTTCTGATGTCTAATCCACATTGTAAAGTGATAATAGAGCCTTGCTTTCCTACAAGTCTTACAGATCTTGATGCCGTTTCTGTAGTTTACTCAGTGGCTCTCGCATGTAGAGCCTTCTGATATACTTAGTATTGCACAATGGGCTCATGAAGGTGTTTGGGGTTTTATGTAAAAACTCTTCAGAGCAGGTAACGAAAAACTGGTTTAAAATCCAAGAAAAGATTCTAATGATTCCAATAATAATATCAGCTTCTTGGATTTTATTTCAGACTTGTTCTAATACTTCCAAATTTTTTCATACCTTCAAGGAAGTGATAAAGCTAATGGGCTCAAAAGGTGCAGCCTACATTCATTTACTCTACTTAAACAGCAGCATCAAATTAATTAAACACCAGTAATTAAACACCGTTCCCTATTGCATACCTAAACACTTCAGCACTTTAAACCTGCCTGCTGTATGGCACACAGAGATTAGACAGCCATAAAGCAAGCAAATGAACAAACCAGAAATTCTTCTTATTTTGCATATACCATATAACTGATTCTACAGTCCTTTGAAGCCTATGCAAGTTAAAACTGCCTTCAGGCATCTTATGCACCTAAAATGAAATAAAAACAAACAACACATATACGTCTAATAAATTTTGTTAGTTTGATTTACCTGGATTGTATTTTGCAAGGATACATTTGCTAGAAAAATAGCATCTTAAGCATTATAGAAAACACAAGCTCTCCCTGAGCATCAGTGGAGAGTCTTCCTTGGTTTCTATTGTTCTTTAACAAAAGCCCAGTCACTCCCCCCAAGCCTTGCTTCTCTCTGCCCCTTTTAATTCCAGCTCAAAGAACTGTGGATCAGCTAAACTTTTTCTCTTAAGACTGCAAATTCCTCAGCAGTGCAACTTCTTCTTTGTTATATAGTAAACAACAGGCATAAGGAGATGATTTTACATGCAGATTGCACAATAGCAGTAAAGACTGTACTACTGAACTACATTTTCATCTCCTTTCCAGCACTATCTTCTTTCAAAGCATGCAGAGAGGATGAAATGCGGAGGTTGCTGTCTCTGGAATATGCCTTGACATTGCAAGAGAGGAAAGGAGGCAGCAGATTGCTAAATTGTGTAATAAGGAGAGCTAGCACCGGTGACAATTGTCTGAGTAAACAATATTACAGCAAGCCTGAGGCTCACACAAAAATTGAGAACTAAATATGCTTGTTGGTTAAGTACAAGGCTGTTCAGAGCACAAGTCTCTAAGAGCAAGTCAAATCCCTGTTTCTGAAGAAAGCTCTCAGCAGAACAGACATACCCATGAAGAATATATAAAGGGTTCATAGTTTGCAGCAAGTCTCTGTTACAAACAAATCTGACTACATCTGCTTTCACTGGAGTATTCTAGCACTGGTAACAATACTGATAATAGCAGTCATGAAGCAAGAAACGCACAACTGGTTCCCACATCACGAAGCCCTTATTCTAGTATTACAACACTGCATCTGGATCTCTCTGCATCTTGTCTGCATGTACCTACCACAGCAGACTGCCTTGACACCTAAAAGCAGAGTCAGAGTCCTGCAGGGAGAAGGGGGGAGACAAATCCCTGCAATGAAAGCAACCTCATGCAGCATTGCTGCCTGCTTTTACCAGCAACCCTACTTCGTATGGGTCTCCCAACATCACACCTGCTAAGGTAGTCCTGTCTTAGGCATCAGTAAGGAAATTTACCTGAGTGCCCTTCTGGTGTGTGATTTAAGGTATCCTTTCCTTTCGTAGGTAAAACCTGAGATTTTCATCTGCAGTTAAACTGAATGGCAAAATCCAGGGTGAATTACCAGTCCGGAAACCTCTGGAATGACGTATCCTCTAATTCACGCTTCTGTCCTACTACACATGTGGTCTTTAGAGGGCAAGAATAGGCATGTGCCTGAATTTATTAAAATGCTGAGAGTGCAGCCCTACGCATTTGTACAGCTGGTGAGTCAATGGCAAAATGACAAGCTTCAGGAAAAGCGTGCACATAAGCATTTAAATAGAGTTCTCCAAAGTCTTGGCTCTATTACTTCATTAGTACTGTGTCACTGGTGATATGTCAGTGTGCCTATGGACTTCGCTCACTGTATTTTTACTATTTCAAATCTAATCCCTTAATATACAATTAGGAAGGTAATGCATATTCACTGACTTCAAGGGCATAAGCCTGGATCTGCACACATTAAATTACCATTAGAACAATGGAAGCATACGCACCTGCAAGAAATAAATTAAAAATGCACTGAATTGTATTTAGCATTACTTTGAACCCTACCTGGACGAATCCCATCATAGAACACCTCTTTACCACCCTGAGATTATCCATGGAATAATGAACTCCCTTGCTAAGCTCTTCAGTATTAGTAATGGGGAGGAAAACAGGCACAAGTTTGGAACACTCTAAGTATTCAAGAGACTGAAGAGACCAAATTATGAAGGAACATCAAGAAAACATGAACAAGCAAATCAAAGAATGGCCAGCAAGGCCAAAAATGATTGTAAAGCAACATAACAGTAGTTCTGTGTGCTTTGTTCTCAGATGGAATAGGATTAGGATGGTGCACAAAAGTATAATTCTCTGCTACAGAGTTTCAAAACAGAAAACAAAGGCTCATAGTTAGAAAACAACTCTTCTTCCTGAAATAACAGCTCAGAAAAAAGTTTCTGTGCTTAGGACATTCACTACTGAACAAGAGAAAGCACTTAAAAAATGCGCTGGAGCAAATACTTTGTTGTTAAAATGAGGTGGATGAGAGGAGTTAATGATTTCTAATATTTCCAGTGTTCAAGATTCCTACATTTATAACATATGCATTTTCATTAGGACTGGATTTTAAAATTGATTTGGTCAATTTCTTTAGACTGATGTCTCATAATGACATTTTGTGCCTGTGTGTATGTGTGTGCTATATGTGTGAGTGCACACATGGACAACAGGCTAGAGAAGTGTGTGTACATATGTACATATTAGGAAGAAAAAGATATTCAGATCTCTTTCTTACCTGAGGTAAAAATTAAGAAGTGTTCTGAATTCACACGTATCTTGAATTGATCTCTATCCTGTTGCTTGAGGGAATGAGACATAAAAGCTCCAAGAAACAAAGTTATTGAAACAGAGCCAAGTTCTCTGCTGGCATAGTTTCATTAGAGGTAAATGCAGCTGCCCCCACATACATAGCTGAGAAGGCTACTTGAATGACAAAAAGAGAAGAGGGAGTCAGCCTAAATGTGTGGTTTCAAACTGTATTTTTCCCTGTCAGCACAAACTGTAATTGCAATATAGGGCAATTTTTATTAATTACACACTTCGGAATTAGCTTTTAAGCATGTATTGCTCTGCATTTCATGATTTTTAAATGAGTATATTCAGGATTATTCTGATACATATATTGACTACAAAGTATGCCTTATCAAAGAAATGTACTATTTTCACTCTGACTCTAGATTTATCTTTTTTCCCCCCTTTACCTCTGCAAAACTAATCCATAAAACTAAATTCATTGTCTTTGTAATTTAATAGTTGCATTTGGTGCAGTAGTTTCCTTCAAGTCATATAGTAAATTGTCCCTACAAAGAACCAAACAACAATTTAATTAACCTCATCAATGTTTTAAAGAAGATATAGACCAGGGCTTAAATCCATTTCAGAACACAGATATCTCTGTATGTCTGTATGCAGCATTTGGGGATCACTAGCATATAAAATGGTAGATTTGCTCACTCATAGCAGCAAGAATTTAAACCCTCCAAGCACAGGAGTATCTTCTGGAAACACATGGAAATTAACTCAGTTTTGGGATCTGTGATCCAGCCTAAAGCCAGGCCAAGGAGTTAACAGTCTTCTAAAATGAGAGGTTTCCCAACATCAAGCCTTGGAGATGCAACACAGCTCCTGATCTATGAGGCCTGATCTGTGCAGAAGACAGTCAAAGAGAAGATTCTGGGGTCAGGTGTCTAATGCCCCCCTTCAGTAGGCTACAGGAATCATCTGGTAGATTTGAGGAGTGGAACAGTGGCTGCCCACACCTTCAGTCTTCCACCATCCCAAAGACTGCTCCTAATGGACAGTCTCTGTTTTACAGAGCTACTAAAATAAAATTGTAACTATGAAAACAAGAAACTACAGCTAGGACTCAGACCTAATCTACTGCCCTTTATGCCACTCAGTCTAGTTCAGTTCATTCTGAATTGTTTTTTGTGTATAGTGGCAGGTCTTAAAGAGAGGAATAAAAAGTACACTTCTCTGATTACCTCACCTTATACCTCCTACTTACAACAGTTACTTAAGAAACATGACGACCTTTGAAGGACCCTTTCAACCTTTACTATTCTGTGATTCTATGGTCTGGAATTAGAACTTCTGCACCTTTGCTTCCAAATTAAGATGGAAGTTGAATCTTTTTCTTTTTTTATTACATACAATGCAGAAAAAAACCAAGTAATCTCTGCTAAGTTCTTTGAATGTAAACTATGCAAACATTTTTCTTCAGGCAATGACCCTTCATGTGGATTCCAGGCTGACGGAGGTATCTCCCTGCAGACCTGGATAAGTCAACTAAATACCAACATTTGTGTCCTATTATTGTACACAAAGATTCTCCCCTAGCTATTTCCAGGTAATGTTTAAAGAAGTATGACTATTTTCAGCAGCGTTTGTTTATTTGACAGGGTTGCTTCATCTCCCAGTCTAGGCTGCCTAACACCCCTCATGGGCTCAAAAGCAAGCACAGACACCTAACACAAGCTTTGAATTCCACTCCAGAAGACAGTCATGTCATGTGTTTGCCAGAGATGTATTTCAGCATGTTATTCCTTTGTTGTTTTAGTCTTTACTTTGCAATATTGTTCGCATGCAGTCACTATTTAGTATGTTGTGCATTCCAGCATATACCATATAGCAAGCAGCATCATTCATTGGTAATTTGTCTGTTAAAGTTCATCTGATATATATTAATAAAATGTTTTATGGTATTAATGTTAGAGACCTTTGTCTATGATTGTGCCACTGCATGTTCGCCATTATACAGTTTACTAACTGAGTGAGAATAACTTAAGTTCTCAAATCATGGCTCATCAGTTACTATGGGTATCTGTCACTCAGTTGCAATGATCCATCCTTTATCCTAGAGCTAGCAAGGCCTGAGAAAGTGTCACTATATGGATGCTTGGGTGAGAATTTAATGCTGCTACAGAAAGCTAGTCCTATCTATCCAGACATAAAATGCATTCATTCTTGTTTCTTTTAATCTGAGCCACTAGTGCATCTACCTAAGTATACTATGAACACATATTTTTGTTCCAATTCTTATTTCTTGCTCTAAGGTAAATACTTTATAGCCATATTTTTGTTTATTTAATGAGAGAGATGTGTGCTTCCAGTGGTGCTTAAGTGCATTAAAAAAGCCTTGGTATGTGGCTTATTGGGTATGTAAACCAGACTGTGAAAAGCGATTGTATTCCCACCCAGTAGTTAAAGGCACAAAAGAACTACGGGAACCTTGCTCTAGCCTTCATTTTTGGCTTTAGTAAAACAAACCCGAATTCTTTATTTGTCAAATTACTATCTGTTACAGTTTGAACTTTCCTTAAGCTTTACTCTCCTAATGAAGTTTAATCTGCCTTTGGCTTGAAGCAAAAGACCATTGTGTGTAGGCAGTGTGAATGTGGTTTTGCAGAAAAGGAAGTCTTCTGAATGTTGGGGGCTAAAATCAATGGAAAATGGAAACCAGCCTATTGCCCTTGTTTTTCCAGCTGTCAAATTTTACTCTAATAAAGTAGATAGTATTTCTTTACGACCTCACTAGTATTTCCTAAGCAAACTGACAATAACATTCACTGTTCTGTTAACTCAATCTCCATAATTTATGCTGTTCTTCTGTGAGAAATACTCTGAACACTTTTGTGCAGAAAAAGGAACCTTTCAGCAATGTGTTCAGAGGCCAAAACATCTCTTATATTTTAGTTTACTTTTTAACTTGAACAGTGGACTAGATACAGAAGGGAGCACGTGAATCAAATTGGAGGAGACAGCATGTTAAGAATTGTCAGGGCAATGCAAATGTTAGCATGGCAACATAGTATTCAATCTCTTAAACAGCTTACAAATAAGTAACAATAGATTTTATAGAAAGAAAAGGATATTAAAGAGATCAGCTCTATGAAAACCTTCTGTAATTATAGTATTTGATTAGCAGACAAATTAGGGATGGGGAAGGGTACAGAAAGTAGGAACTCCATCGCTGCATGAGATGATCCACGATTTCACATAAGATCTTCATCTATTAAACCTATATTTACGCAGCGGATCACCAGATTTTTGACCTATGGTTTTGTAATGTTTGAAAACTGAATTTTGTATGTTGCAGTGAAAACTGTAACATATGTTGCAGTGTTTAAGATTCAGGTCTGGCTATTAACAGGAGTCAACATCAGAGTAGGAAGAAAAATTTTGCAGCTATAAAAATGTGAATCTGTATTTGTAGAGAACATGGTTACCTCCTCAATACTTATATGGTTCTCATAACTCAAGTATTTGCAAGTCTGAGAGTCACTAGTAACTTTTATTTTTCTAAAACCCCTGTGAATAAAGAGGCAGCATTAGAACAAATAGCCACACATGTACTACCACTTTAAAAAGTTTATAAACATTTCTAGGTATCTCATGTTTTATGAATCCTTGTGAGATTGTTTTCATTAAAGACACTCTGAGCATTTTGGTTTTTTGATTTTGAAAAATCTTTATTTTGTTTTGATTCTGCGCAATCAGACTCAAGCTACTAAGACTGGCACTTGTGGTTTACTTTACTTTTTCCCTTCCTCTAATGAGTTGAGGTGCTGGGAGAAACAGTCCTACTTCTGGTCTGTTTCAGAAAAATCTTATTATTATCATCATAATGGAAAAAAAGATAGCATTAATCAGTTAGGTATGAGGTATATTTAATTGACTGCAGGAGAGACAGTAATGAATTACTGCTTCCCATCCACTCCCATATTATTCCCACTGACTAATAAAAGTGGTAGCACTGCTCTGCTGGAAATCGGAGTATTTTGCATTTGATTTCACCTTCTCTTCTGAACCGTAGTGCAACATTCCCTCAATTAGGAAAATTAAATATTCTCAAATGTGACAATATTAACTAACTGTATGAGATAGCACAATTACAGAGAAGGTCTGTTTCTTTAACCTTTGTCTGAACTTGTAAATTACTGATTTCTTTTTGTGGTAGTTGCTTGACATGACTTAGTTCAGTTGCTGCCATTTGTCATAAGATGGCAAAGTACACAGTAATCTTTAATTCTGCTTCCACCAGACAAACCTCAACAAAAAGCTTGGGTACAGTCGTGTGGGGTAGTGGTTAAAAAAAAAAGAAGGAAAAAACAAACCTGAAAACCATCTCTGCCTCTATAAATAATACAAAGTGGCAATTACTGCCATGGGCAGTGAAGAAGGGACAGCAGCAAACATGTACCCTTTTCATCATTGCAAAGGGAGCAGCCAGGCCTGTCCTGAGATGTGTGTCACCCTCTTAATGCATCCCCACTTCCACAGGCTCTGAAACCTCTGATCTGGATAAATGCCTCATGGTGAAATTGGGACATAAGAAGAACTTGTAAAAACATCGAAACTGTTTCTAATCTTTCTTGGTTTCATTCTAACTTTAATTGGAAATTTGAATACTTTCTTACAGTGAAAAAAAATCATTGAACACTGTCATATATCACTGTGTTCGTAACTGCACACATTCTTTTAGGGTGGAGAGTAAGTGTAGATTTCTAATTGAAATACAGAACCCACTGGAAAACATGATCATGATTGAAAGTTCATTAACAACACTGGACTTCAGAAGGAGTTATTCTTTGTTTTGTCTCTTTTTCGCCCTACAAAACAAAATTCTTTCTAGCTGTTGTTTCCTTTTGCTTTGCCAAAACCAAATGGAAACATGTAAGGCAGAGACTGCTGCAATGCAAACTATGGATAACCCTCTGCAGACCATTCTGAAATTAAAATGCATCTGTTCGAAGTGTATGGAGTCACAAACATGAATGTGCGTATTTTTTTCTTTTATGCTTTGTACCGTAAGATTTTGGAACATACAGTTCTGTAACACAATCTTACTTTAATTTGTGTGTCACATCCATAAAATTGAACTCTGAATGAAAGCTGGAAGAAACAAACAGCCTTTCCACATCCCTTGTCTCCTTATGAGTTTCCTCCAGTGACATTTTGGCTTGCTTCTTTCTGGAGGCCCTTTCTGTCTAGACTGCCCTGGTTATGCTGGAGGAGCAATTTTCAGTTGTTACAACCTTGACTTAACAGTGAAAACAAAATCACAATAACAAACCATGTAAGATTAATTCCTGCATTCTGGATTACCGCTGTATGTCCCTATTTAGCCAAAACCACAGTGAGAGACTATGCTCTCTTCCCTGTGCTAAATACTAGGGTGGCATTCCTATTGGGTGGGATATGTACATGGAAGCAAAAAGTCTTAATCCTATAATGCCATTTACATTCATTACGGTCTACAAGCAGAGCAGCACTAAATCTGTCATTCCCTTTACCTTGCTTTCAGCCTCTTTTTTTCACGTGCAGAAGGAGACAAGGCAGAGAAGGTGTGGCAGCTGGGCAAACAGAGGCGGCATATTTCACTATGAACTGTGACCCACAAATCCTAAGCAATATTTGTGGAAAAGAACAATCGCTTTATCCAAGAACAATCTTGTTGGTATTTTCTGGCACTAAGGAAATCATCAAAGGATTTTTTTTCCCCCAACTTAATTTAGAAAGAAAATAGTTTTATTTGTTCTTCAAAAAAAAAACATCTTCATCTTGTCTAGTCCTTTTTATCATTGGTATTTACTATGGTAGATAACAGCTGCTGAAAGCCTTCCAATCACAGAGCTTTTGAAGATTGATGGAAGCATCAAGCTAATATTTTTGATGGCTTTGGGATCTGAACCCATATTCTCAGGATTAAGGCAGATCAAATGAGGATGAATACCTCTTTACGAAGAAAATCCACCTATCCTTTACCACACAGAGAATTAATCTGTCTGCACAAAGTCTAAAGAAGTGAATTGAGATATTTTTTCTTTTATTATTCATATACAAGCTATTTTGGTCCAATTTTGGTATTACCAAAAATGACACAATGCTTTGGCTCTTTGGCTTGGGAATTAATGCCCAAAATGTAAATTAATATGGAACTGCTAATGGATACACAGGCTTTTCCTTTTCAATTGTTTATATGAATTACAGGTAGGCATCAAAAGGTATCCCCTCAGAAAATCAAAGAGAAACTGCTCTAAAAACAGCTGGCATGTGAGTTCCTCATAATATCATGATATCCAGTCTCAAGAAATACTCAACTGCCATGGAACACCACACTCATATTTGTTCACACTCTCCAGAAAAAAACCTCTATAGTTGACTCTAACCCCACTGGAACCAATGAAATCCTTTCTTTTATTCCCCAGCTGGACACTAAAACAATTTAGAAGTTATTAAGAAGATGCACAGGCAGATATAGTCTTGATTCTGATCATACTCAGTTTTAAAGTGGCTGAATGATGAATTATTGTAATACAAACAGAGGCAGAGCAGTTACTGAAGTGAGCAGCTCACCATCAGAATGGAAGGATCACTTTCCAAGACTAAAAATAAGAGAAAGAATAGAGTTTCTGGAGCACATAGCATACACAGAGAGATGAAAGAACTGGGTTTGTTCAGTTTTAAAAAGCAAAGGAAAAGGAGAAATCTTATTGCTGTGTACAATGTCCTACTGGGAGGCTACTGGAACATTGACATTAAAAGGTAGGATTTCCACCCATGGAGTTATTCAAAACTGAAGTGGAAATGTGTCAAAGCAACCTGATCTAATCAGACCTGCTTTAGGCAGGATGTTGGCTGGAGGTCCCTTCCAACCCACAAGATTCTGTGCTTCTATGAAAGACAGGAAAAATATAGTAGTTTTGTTAAGCATTGTCAGTAAGAGACCATTACCGCCTTCCAGAGAGGTTAAAGAAAGTTTCCCTAAGTCTGTACAGCCTAACAATTAATGAACTTTTAATGACCTTTCCAAATATTAAATATAATACAGTGTCAATCATACGACTGAAATTAATAAGCTCAGAAGCAAATATCATATCACTGTTTCCTGTGTGCTGGTTGTGCATACATATATCTGTGTGTGTGTACACATTTATCATTAAAGAACACAGTTAAATCTCGCAAACTCAACCACTGAAAAGAAAGAAAATACCGTAACTTGGGCAAATTTGGTTTGATACTCATATGAAACAGGATGTGGCCAGGTAGTTTAGAATTTTTTACTCTGGACTGTGCCATTTTAATATCATTTTTGCAAACTTTTTTTGCTATATATCTGCCATACATCAGATAACATAAAACTTGCCCAGAAGCAGACACACATACCTCCACAAACACAGTACGTACTCTAGAAGTCTGCTTTATCTGTTCGATGTAACATTACACACATGTACAGATACAAACTTTGAAATTAAACTTGAAATTAAATTTGGCTGGAAACGTGATGGTCCAGGGCAGCCTTGATTGCAGCAATCATGAGATGGTCGAATTTGAGATCCTCAGGACAGTGAGAAGAGCGTGCAGCAAGCTCACTGCCCTGGACTTCAAGAGAGCAGACTTTGGCCTCTTCAGGAACC
>JANHGB010024100.1:0-12958 GCA_026283785.1 Coracopsis vasa | reverse complement strand
CCTGCTGTTTGTTTGGGAAAATGAAATCAGGATCAAAACATCCGGCTTTCCTGGGGTCTGAAGCAATAGTTAGATGCAGCAGTGCTGGATTCTTTTTAATTTCAGTGTTAGTAGGAACTGTACTACGAGTAAGACTGAATTGGAGTGACTTGTGTAGAGGTTTATTCCTTTTGTTATGTATACCACTATTACACAGCTTGACCTAGTGTATTACAGGGGCTATTAAACTCTAAAGTTTAGATTTTTGGAGCTTGTATACAGGGTTATTTATATAATAATGTGACATTACTCAATACTGACAAAACTACTTAGGTAGTTTTTTTGGGGAGCTTGGGGGGGGGGTTGTTGGGATGGGATTTTTTGGTTTTGTTCTGGGTTTTTTGTTTTTGTTTTCTTTTAAAATCTAGTGCTTTTTTATTTTAGAGAAAAGGAGGAAATGTGATCTGTGTATTTTCTGCTAAAGGGCCTGTGGTTTGCCTGGCTAACAGCCTTGCAGGTCAGTAATAACACTTCCTGGTAAAGGACTAAATGTTCTTTTAAGGCTACTGTTTGTTTTTCTAAAACCAGGATTTGCTTCCTTTGGAGGCAGGTTGCTTTCATGAGGGATAGTGCAACTTGTATGAGGGTTATTAAACATAGGAAAAAAACATTTGTACTTGCACAGCTAGTTATAAATCACTTCTAAAATTCTGAACGTGAGTTGTCTTAAAGAATCTTACATTTTCCAGTAATTTTTAATCATTTTTTGTGCACATGTTGATTTCCTAAATGTTAAATGCTTTGTTTAAAAATAGTGTTCTCTGTTGAGAATATTTTCATGGAATAAAAAAATCTTTTCATGGTCTATGGAATTAGCTTCCCCACTTGTCTTCTGTTAAAGACTTCCAGCATGAGCACTGTAACTTCCTGTTACTGTGGTAGAACCTCTGTTGTGACTGGGAGGAGCAGATCATTCCATTTTGGTGTTGGCTGTGTTGTGAGCTGCTGAAATAATTTCAAATGCTGTAAAAGTAACGTTTCACTCCAGAAATAGACTTAATGAGCACATGAATCTCTAACCTTAGTTCCTGCTTAAACATTTATCCAGGTTCTGAGGATAATGCTTATACACCAGTTTTATATGTGACACAGTGGAATTTGCTGCTAGAGCACTCTTTATATAAACACCATGCACGCTGATTTCCTGTGAAAAGTGCTAACAGCTTATGCTTTGCTTTCATTTAAGAAAAAAACCTACTACTTACTTACCCAAATGATTCACCTCAGTAAATGAAGCAAGTTTAATGTATTCATACACCCACATTTACTCATATCTGAAAGCATTTTAATTATCTGGATTGTTTGTTCTTGCCGTTTCATCATTCATTCCTGGCAGCATAGCTCTTGTTTAGGCTCCAGCAAAAGCACTACAGATGCTGTCTTAAACAAAAAGTAAGTAAGTTGTCCCAACACATACACAACTCATTTAGTACCTTCACAGGAGCAATGATAGTTGAGCTTTCTGTTGTGATCACAGATATAATTTCTGCAACCTGCAAATTATTTTGCATAAAGATACCTTTTAATTCACAATTCTATGTACAGTGATTTATATTCATTAAAAGAATACTATACAACAAATTTTCTGCAATGTCACACACTTAATCTATTCTTGTATTTACACTGTTTGCTTAATTTTAATATTAAGAAGGCAATGCCCTTAAATCCTACATATTATTAAAACATTCTAACTGGGAAATACAAAAAACTGTAAGACTAACAGGGCTAACCTACCTGTTTTAAAGGGATCACTCACTGACTTAGTGACACAGTAAATAAATAATCTGTTTAGAAATCAGTAGTTTTAAAACAAGTGTGCATTGTGCAGTTAAAAGTTCTAAACGTCTTATGAAATGGAAGAAGTTTGTGCTGTATCAAATTGCAAAAAGAAAACCAAGGTTATTTCAAGTATATAATTTAAATAGTGTTTACAGGGTCTTATATACTTAATTGTTCCACCTGCTTCACTGGGGGAGGTTCCAGTTTTCGGGAAAGTGCAGTTAAAATCTGGCTGAATTTCTCGTATCTTTCATTCTGATTAACTTGGGCTCCTTTGCTGCCCCAGAGCAATCTCATTTGAAATTCTGTCTTGAAGATTTCACTCATTTCTTCATCTGGCTGAAAACCTGGTAAAGAAAACAAATCCCACAGTTATAAATATAATTTTTTTTTATTCAGAAGAAATAAGAGTTTAAAATCTATTCCCTCCAAATAAGATAAGCCTTAGTGTGCTGGATTCCTTTGGTTATTTTAACAAGTGACAGTCCTTTCCATTACTGACATTCTATAGCATACAAATGCTTTAGGGACACTAGGACAGGCTATCCCCTTGCTCAATTTTAATGGTCTGGAATTGTCATTACAAGCCTGACCTTAAATACAGTTATTGCTGTATACATGCTACCTGCATCAAGATAGATACACTTTAATTCACAATTCTATGTACATTCATTTATATTCATTAAAGGAATATCATACAACAAATTTTCTGCAATGTCACATACTTAATCTGTTCTTGATTTTACACTGTTTAATATTAAGAAGCCAATGCCCTTAAATCCTAGGCATTCTCAACATATTCTAACCGGGAAGTACAAAAAGCTGTAAGATTACCTTACAAGGGTAACCTAACTGTTTAAAGGGATCATTCACTGACTTGATGACACAGTAAATAAATAATCTGTTTAGGAATCAGTTGTCATCTATCTCCCCTCACTGTTTCACTCAAAGTTTAGAATACAGTCATATGTTGAACACATTGCTGCTTTCTGGCTGCAAGCAGTCAAGATCATAGTGCTGCATTTTGCACCACTGTAAGAAAACCTCATTATGACGAATGGTGGTATATTTGCAACAAACAGAGTAGGGATTTGAAACTGTACAGAAGAGAAAAAGCTATCCTCAGTCCTTACTGTACTTCTGCTCAGCAGCTAGAAGGGTCACGCATATTAAGTCATGAGAACTTTGACTTTTGTTTAGTAAAAACATGCTCTGTTGATTACTAGAGAGCTACAGTGATTAATAATTGTCTTCTTTTAAGCTATATTGATGTTGTCCTCAGACTGAGTTTCCTGCAGGACATTTGCTCGTATCTCAGCTCCCATGAAAGAGAAGAACTTCTTGCAGTATTGGTGGCACTTAGGCAGAGACTTTATTCTTCAGACATAACCCCTGCTTTGTGTCAAGGTGCAGCAGTTTCTTCTGCACTGCTCCCTACCTTCCAGCATCTGCTCTGCAGTCAGGCTGTACATTTCTGCATTCTGTGCTATCTGACGAGCCATGGCCAAGTGCTTGAGCATTATCTCACAGCTTTGGTCACTGCTTTCCCACAGGTCCATCCCTTCAAAAGTGACAGCTTGCCGCTCCATCAAAGTAATGAGAGGCATCAGCAGTGGCACAGTCACATGGTTCTGTGGAGTACTGGTGGTCTCTGGAATAGACAACAACAAACAAATCATATCAGACATTATGAAATAATTGCTAATTGAAGAAACTATTATAACTGCAGCATTCTCTTCAAAGTTGGAAACTATTCTTTTACTTCCATCTTCCAAACTAACACATTACCTCAGATACACCAGTCCTACCAGTTTCCAGGGCACTGGCTGGGGGAGAAGGCCAAGACAAGTTAGTGTTGGAAAACTCTTACCTGTTACAGGAGAGGGCTCTGCTGAATTACTAGACAGTGGTGCAGAGACTAAAAACACATTTAAAATCTGCATGATTCCAATAAATTCTGTGAGGCTTACGTTTTCTTTCTCTATCCATTCTCTTGAAGAAGTGTTCAGACGTTACTCTCTGCCTCACACCACTCTGGAGATGAGAGCTACAAAGAATGGATGCAGGAGCACCTGGTGTGATCAGAGGAATTCTCTTACTAACCCATTCTTTGTATTTAAGGATTCATCCTCTGATCCAGTAGGCAAAGTAAATAAAAATCTAAATTTGCCAAAAGTAACTCTCCTCTGAGATAGGAAGGAGATTTTCTTTTTCTGTCTTTGAGGCAAGGAAAGAAAGTGTTCCAGTTTCTGCTCCACAAAGAGGGAGTATAAGTCTGAGAAGGATGCTAGATTCTGCATGGGTACATGCACACAAGCACGTTTGTCTGGCAGACTGTTTCCTTCTATTGCATTGTCTTATAGTGCATTCTACAAGTTCACAGTCCTTTTAACATGTGACACACAGCTATCCAAACAGCAGCTGCCTCATCTCCCTACACAGGAAATGAGCAGTGAGAAGTTAAAAGGCCTGACAGAAACCAGTGTCACTCATACTCACTGTTCCACTCATCTTGTCCTTCATGCAAAGCTTTGCTAAATGGCTTCAGCTGTTTTTCATACATAATGGCAGTCTGGGTATAACGATGTCTCAGAGAGGTCCAGGTTTGTTCTAACCTACTGACCTGTTCATAGACAATGACAGAATACCTGTTAGTGATGCCACAGCAATCACAGGAACAGCACCCTGCTAGTGATGAAGTTTGTTCTGATGAGCTCTCTAGTCTTGATGAAGTTGCATAAATGAAAATAAACAAACTACCAAACAACTCCATGGTTTGGAACATAAAGAGAAACAGATTTTTACCTGTGGCATTTCCAGTGCTTTCATAATGGCAGAAAATCCATACAAATCCCCCAGTGAGTCCTTCAGCTCCACTGCAACTTGGATAATCCTGTTTAATGTTGCTGCTCTATCTTCTACTGTTCCTGTGCAACCCAGGATATCTACAGCTATTCCTATAGCCATGGTATTGTGCCTGTAAATGAAACAATTTTTGCTGATTACTAAATAATACATTATGCTGTACAGGTGTTCAGGAAAATCTGTTCAAAGGTTTATTTCAATACCTTGATGTGCCCCAGTAAACTTACTCTTGCCAACGTCTTTGTATCAAGAACAGTAACACCATTATACAGAACATAGATACCTTGGCTTTTAAAATAAATTTAGTAAGATTTTCTGAAATAGTATACAAAATTCTGCTTAAGCACTGAATGAATGAACACTTCTGGGAAAATTGCCCTAATTCCATTTTGTCCTCTGCACTCAAATCCTGGGATCTTCCCCCAACCTTTCAGCAACCAAACTACTGAAATCTGATTCAGAGCAGCAGAAAAGCTAGATCAGGGATAGAAGACCCCTGATTGTTCCCCCTTAACTTGTGCAGAGGTTTTAGAATAAGATTTGCTGCTCATTTTTTGCTTTAGTAGTGCTTCTAGCCTCTTCCCCAGCTGCAGAAGGCTATTGCCTTCAATTTCTTTCAGAAACACACATCCAGCTCTATTCTAGGTCCCCCCTAAACTTTGGCTTGGCTGAGCTCTTAAAGGAGATGAGAGTGTTGAGCTTTAAGGACAATTCCTCTTTCCCTGTGTTACATGCGTGGATTTGCCCCAGGACCTTAAGGGATGTTTTGTGTGCCCTATCTCTCTACCTTGCCCTCTGTACACATGAATTCAGACAACATGTAGGCAAGCACTCTGAGGAAGCAGAGTACAATGTAGCAATGCTCTGATCTTCTGGCCAGCTGCCCTGGAAATTAGTAACAGGAACACTTACCTTTCAATGAGGTCAAGGCGCAGTTGATGTCCATAAGGCAAGGTGATCAGTTCCAGCCCAGAGTTCACTCCCATAAGCCTCCTCATCTCTTCAGACACTTCCAGTATCCTCGCCACCTGCCAAGGGCAAAAGACCTGCATGTGATTTGAAACTCATTTACTTCAAACCCCCCCTGCGACCACATAGAAGTCCTCCAGGTTAGTGCAGGGCATACAGAGCTAAGTGCACAGCATGCAACACTGGAATACAGTCATCTAAGAAAAACTTGATTAACTTTAATGCACTTTCAGTGCTTTACACAAAAAGACCAACATTTGCTTTGCCACCTTCATTTCTAAAAACATGATTGCTCTGAATGCTTTTGGATTAAATCACAGGCTCCTCATAAAGATTAATTAGTAAAATTCCTTCAAGGAGGACACTGAATGTTGAGGGCCTAATGAAGTCAGCATGTGAAAGCTGACACCCTCACCAATTTGTCTTTGCTTTTTAAACACACAATATTAGCTACTGGTAATAGCAATAGCAATTATATTTGCTAATTATAGGCAAAAGCACATTAACATAGTAATGTGAGATTATCTGCTGGTTTAAGGCCTGTATGATGACACATGTACAAACCGATCTGCCTGCTATTTACTGACATATCAGCAGGCTTTCTTGGTTATGAAAAGATGAAAGCAATCTGGGCCACACAACAAGCCTCCCTGGTACAAAATCTAGCACTGTCGAGAAACCTGTTTCACTTCTGCAGATGCAGGAGTGCTCTGCAGTCCCTAGAGACACACTGACTGCTACTTCTTTGTCACAAAATGTCCTCTCAGGGCTGCAAGTGGCAGATACTCCATCACCATATGGGTGCTCCTCTCTTTAATAGAAATCTCACTATTTAAAAGGCAAACAGCCACTGCTGCCACTCGAGACAAGCTATGAACTTCAGCCTTATCACAGATCTCAGTACAAAGCATTTATTCTGGCCCATTCGCATGCCAATCCTGTTGCATCATGCAGTTCTTATCAGTGCGGTAGTATGCAGCAAGTTACCAACGAATGACAGTCATTGGCTCTCAGCACTGCAAGATAAAGATAAAACAGACCTCTCTCTACATGTCCCAGCCAGTTACTGTTCCTGCTCCAAAACCCAAAAATCTGTTTCTGTAAAACACTCCAGTGACTTCTAATGAATTGTGCAGGCTCCCACACTTCCAAGAGGCAGTTTCCTTGGCTCCATTCCAGAGCTCAAAGAATTTAAAATAAGGAGACTAATAACAACCTAATTGAATATAGTATACATAAAACTCCCTTACTAATTCTCTAAGGCATGCATATCCTGTGCCTTCAAGCAACATGCACTTTAACAATATATTAAAAGACATTCTGGTTTTTATTATGAGGTTCAAGGAGGAAAAGGTGAATTTCAGAACTAAAATGTCAGAGAATGCTCTTGCTACTCTTGGAACCATAGTAAAGAAGTCAGTCTCTCACTTCTGAAATAGACCGAGCAGTTGTAGAGCTGAGTTTTTCTGAGTCACCATGTCTGCGTGAAGCCTCACACAGCAGCAGCCAACACTGCTACTGAGGAGAGAAACTGCATTTGATGTTGGCAGGAACCCAGCAGCTGGCAGGGAATGGCACACTCATCCCACTGCTGCTCTGGTGAACTACCCCCTTCCCAGACCTGAGGTGTGAATCAGTGCAGCAGCGCTAGGCTGAGCACTAGACACATTTACTCTGGAGCACTACCACTTGCTTTCTCGTCTGCAGTGGAGCTGCCCAGTAAGTAGCCATGCATGTTGCTTCTCAAGGTGCACTTAAACCCAAACAAAGCCCCAACACGCAGTTCCTGTAGCTGCTCTGTGGCAGGTACAGCACTTGGCAGCCCAGCAAAGTGGTGCAGATTCCACTGCAGTTGCATTTCATATATTACAGAAAGTCAACAGCTCACAAGGAAATGACTTCTCCTGTCCTGCCGTATTTCTGAATCAACAGCCCATCCCCAGCTCTGTCAGCTGAACAAAGTCCACATTGTAGAAAAATAATGCTTTGTGGTTTTACATCTTTCTAAAGACTTTCCTAGCAATACAGTTCTCATAGGAGAAAAATGCACAAGGCCTGATAGCTATTTTCCCCCACCACCTGTCCAGCCATAAGACAGAAACTCAGATAAAAAGAGCATCTAGTTTAAATACATTTAGTTCCATTGAACATCATACCAGCCAGGAATCCTATGGAACGCCAACCATACCAGTCTGTCTACTGTTTGCCCTTGTGAGCTAACTGGCTATTTCCTATCACAAGTGGTACTTTCCACAGTGGTTTACAGCACAGACAGCTCACTCTCTGGTATAGAAGAAAGGCTGAATCACAGATACACAGCAACTGACAGGAGATTAAAAGGATGTATGAAACGCTGAGAATTTGAGTCTTAAGTCAAGGATAGTGGGAAACCTTTAGTCCAAAGGGTTGGTTAACATTCTTGTTCTTCAAATAGAATCCCAGAATGGTTTGGGTTGGAAGGACCCTAAAGACCATCTAGTTCCAAGACCCTGCCACAGGCAGGGACACCTTCCACTAAACCTGGTTGCTCAAGGCCTGTCCAACCTGGCCTTGAACACTGACAGGAATGGAGCATTCACAGCTTGCTTGAGCAACCTGTGCCAGGGCCTCACCACCAGCACAGTAAAAAATTCCTTCCTTATATCCAACCTAAATCTCCCCTGTTTAAACCTATTACCCCTTGTCCTATCACTACAGTCCCTGATGAAGAGTCCCTCTTCAGCACCCTTGTAGGTCCCCTCCAGATACTAGAAGGTGCTAAAAGGTCTCCACACAGCTTCTCTTCTCCAGGCTGAACTGCCCAAACTTTCCCAATGTGGGGAAAAAAAAACACCCCAACACCCTAAAAATTCCTACAATCAAGTCAATACATTTGTTGCATTAGCTGCAAATCTACCCATTAAACTTTTCAAATTGGTTATGTAAAAAGTATGAACTTGCACAGTACAAAATAAAATGCAAGAGTTTTCTTACCTTGCAGTCCATTCTAAGAATATGCTGTGCAATAACCTTTGCACTGTTGTTGGTGAAAAGCTCCTTAATTCTTCTTAACATTGATGTTTCCAATGGCTTGTTTTCAGGAGGAAGTAGTTTGGATTCAAAATCATTCGGTTTAAAACTAGACACAGTCTCAAACACAGGTGCAGAAAAGATGCTGTCATCTTCAGCCATATGACTTGAAGCTTCTAAAGGATCTGCAGAGTTCATCATAGGGTCATCTTCCAGGATCAAATAGTTCGTTTCAGAGTTCCTGAATGAGTGTGTTCCCCTCTCCTTTCGTATCAGATGTTCCACATAGCTGGTTTTCTGACATAACTGCTGCTTTGTTGCTGCAGGATCTCTGGCAGGGCTTAGTTCACAGTAGTGTCCTTCTGAACTGTGGGAAGCTAAGGGAGAATCTGAGGGCTTTATCAGGGGTGCTTTGCTGGGTTTAGGTGGAGGCTTCGGACAGAGCTGACTGTCTGATCCTCTAAGAGCTTCTCCTACTTGTAACTCAGAGGTGACTTTCTGAACAACTGTGGGGCTTAGAGAAGGCTCACTGCCTGTTCTAAATGCAGGAGAGCTTGGATACGGGTCTGCATCTGCTTCAGGTAATCGAGATGGATGTCTTGAACCTGCAAGGGAAAACAGAATTTTAGAAGGCCAAAACACGTATCACTCCTGATGTCTGTCCCAGGGTTCATGTCTTAATGGTGATTCCTGAGGAAAATATTGACAGATCATGTCAGTTACTCTCTGACAAAATGCATGTGAAATTGTATTTTGAGGAATGAGCTAGCCAGTAAATTCCATTCTCTTGCTGATCCTCCCCCAAATCCCAAATACACAGAACAGCTGCACCATAATATTATTCTGTGGTAATGCTGACAATAATTCCAGTCCCTGCTGCATACATAGGCTATACTGTCAGAGCTGGATAGTCTCCATGGCTTGGAATAGGAGGCTTCTTTGTAACCTGATCTAGGCCATAAAAGCAGAAACTTCCAGCCACACCACATAAAAGATGAGTCATTTCTGAGAATGACAAGTTTGAGATGAAAGAAAAGCTTCCCACAGTCGAGCCTGAACCTGCCATGAGGTATGGAAGGAATGAACTTCAGGGCTGCTAACCTTTTTCCTAAATGGTAGCTGACGGCAAGAGCTGGAGAAACACGTCCACATGCTTCTGTGTATTTATACCTCATTCTGGACTCAAACCTCAGCACCCAATCTAGGACTGAAGCCTGCATCAGACATTCCCAGTCTGCAGTTCTCCATTCATTTGCTGGTATCCCCAGCAAAATGGCCAGTTGCAGCACATGGGCTTTGCTGCTTGTTTCCAGCTGGCTCTCAATTTCTGCAGACAAAATCTGTGAAGCACAGCCTGTCACCACTCATAGGCAGTATGATACAAGACCCTGCTTGAAGGACCCCATGATGAAATACACAGCAGTACTCCTCAGATTAACTGGTGTAGTACCAAAAGAAAACTTTTTGCAGCCATGGACTGGAATATGATGATCGATTCGAGTACAGATGGACAGAAACTTGTTTTATGAATATCTGTCCATCCGATTGCTAAACACACGAGCACACCCTATCAAGATAGAGTCTCACTTTACAAATACTCAATATTATCTTTGTCTCAAGAATTCTTTCCACAATAGGCACTATAAATTTCAACAGCTACCACATTCAAAATGACTAGCAGCCTCAGAAGTGAAACACTAGAATTTGTCCATAGGGGACAGATGCATCCTTGAAACTTCCTTAGCCAATATGTTAGTATGGATACAATTGCTTACATCTCTGAAGAGTATGAGAAAGAAAAAGCCACCATCAACAACTGATCAGATGTTGGTACACCTTGTATCACTGGAGGAAGACAATGACAGTCGCCATGGAACCAGACAGCAGCAAAAGGAACAAAAAGCAAAAGGGATGGGGTGGAAGGGGAAGGTTGAATACAAAAGCCAAAGCAGTGGTTTTTTTTCTGGGGAGGAACACTAGCACATCTGCATACTTACGGAAGCAGTTACCAGACTTCCATGAGACAGGACTTCTACTTACTAGACTTGTCAAAATGACATGAGTGAGACAAGTCAGTTCTTGTAAAGCACAAGCAAGGAAAGGTCATACTGTCAAAAAGATACTAATGCCGACTGTAGCTGTTGTTTTTTCCTGTGGAAGCCTACTGAGCTGTATGCCAAGGTACTCAGCTACCTGGTGCACTGTAAGTGAAAACCCTGTTCCAGTGACTTAAGGAGCAAGCAATATGCTAACACAGCTTACACTGGCCATTAAATATATCTGTATATACAGGACTGAGAACACTCAACAATCTTACTTTGGTATGAAGCATAATGGACCACCTGGACACACACAAATTCTAAGTGTGAAACATTTAATTATAGAACATACCTATTAGCAGATAGCTCTCTGACTGGTGAGCCTTCAAAGGGAATCTTTTTTCCAGAACAAGATCCAAACAAGCTGGCTGGCTTCCACTTTTCTCTTTGTTTCTAGGGTAAACAAGAATGCGAACAAAACCATACCAATATATCCAACACTCTTAACACACATACCTAATTGCCAGAATATATCAAAAACAGTGCAAGGATCATCAGCTACCCACTTGGGCAGCTTATAAGAATAAAAGGTATTTCATGCTGTTGTGACAGAAATGAATGGGCTATAATATGTGTGACCCTGCAACATTCATGAAGGCATTCCTTGGTGTTGAGATTTTTTAATGGAACATTTGATTTGGACACTGAAATTAGGATCCATTATCCCACACTTGGCATTTTATTGCAGAAGTCAAATATGGAAAGAAAGGCTTCTCTGGAGCAGCAAGAAGATTTTATTCTAATCCTTTGTTTTATTCTAGTCGAGATTTGCCAAGAACAAGCTGCATTGCTGTTGTGCTTCCAGAGCCTACATTTGCTCTCAACTCATTTGCTAAAACTCAGCAAACCCTCATACCTAGTTTCCCATCTAAAATCAGAGTGAAAATTCACATCACCTACAGCCAGAGCTGATAGAATTACCTCATTTCCCTCCATAAGGACAGCAAAATTAAAGTACCTCAAAAGATTGCCCCTGGGTATGCTCTGGTCCGGGGATTGCATGCTGGATATACCAAGACTGAGCCTTTTTGCAGTTTCTGGTTTTCCTTCAGGGATACTTGGCTCTTTTTGTCGGACTGGAGTTATACCATACTTTTCCTCTAGACACCTGAGAGGCACAGTCCTGTTGACAGGCTGAAAAATAATTGCTCCACTCTGCTTTGATATTGGTGTGCGATTCCCAACATAGTATCTAACCAAGCCAGGAATGCTGTCGAAGCTTTCCAGTTCAAGCTGATACTGAACACGGCAGTAGGCTTCATTGAGTCTTAGAACTGTTCTGTTGATCTTAAAATGCTGGGAGGTATTTTTCCACTGACAGGTAAGAACATAGTTCCCAGGACTGGAAAGAGAATCCCTGATCAGAAAGTCTCCATCTCTCTGAACCAGGCCTTCTGCCACCTTTTGAGGAAAAAGGATTATGCAAAAAAAGACTTTTAGAATCAGAAAACAAGCAGTCAAACAACACACCACAACAAAGTATTCTTAAACATAGGACTTCATCTGGGGGCTCTGAAAGGACAGATAAAGCCAGAAATATAAAGAAAAGCATGAAGTGCAGCAGAAGAATCATGTCTCCAATTCTAAACTTAAGAACCCATCCCACGGCACAGATCTGGCAGGGTTTCTTTGAAAATGCCCAGCGGCAAGACCCACATTTACCTATGTATTTCTTACAGTTTGCTAATAGAAAATAAGGCATGAAGGGAAAGCAATGACTCAGGATTTTAGACTTCAAAACATCTGAACAGACAGTCACACTGAGGTTTAGAAACCTACTTACTACAGGACACCAGAACTGTCTTTTTATTATTACCTTCAGTGACAGAAGCTTTCATTTTTTATTCTTTGTGAATATTGCATAGTACTAGGAAGAGTCAGAGCAATCCTGTTTTTCCTGTTCTGAGTTAGTCCTTTCGTGTGATAAACTCTGCATCTAACAGTTAATCTTGGGTGCAGTGTACGTGGGTGCTGTGCGGGCTCTCCTTACCGAGGGGAAGGGCAGCCTGCAGCTCCGGCCAGAGCCAGGAGCCCCATAGGGGGAGCTCCAGGCGCTCTGGGAGCCGAAACTTCAACCCAGCCACAGCTTTAACACATTTCAAAGACGTTTGTAAGGAGTAGCATTAAGTTATTGCATAATTTTGTTGTGGGACTTTTTTCCCCTCCCCCAAAATTCCAAGTGCAAGAAAGAAAATACA
>JANHGB010024097.1:0-19911 GCA_026283785.1 Coracopsis vasa | reverse complement strand
TTTCTAGGCTGCATGATCTGGGATGATCCCAGACCCTGCTTCTGTGACAGAAAGCTTTTACAGGCTTAACTCCCATCGGATCACAGTCGAGGCCTGAATTCCTTTATGGTTCATCAGGGCCTGTTGGTACCACAGAAAGTGTCATGATCCTTTTTTTCAGTGGGGCCAGATGGTGTCCTTTTTTGAGGCCTTCCTAATGCCCGGTTTTCCACATGTAAAACTCCTGGGAAAATGACCTAACTCACAGCTGCTTAGTGAGGCTTGAGCAGGTCTTTAGAAAGACTTCTGTCAGGAACAAGGCGGCCGTACCACTCTGGGGGAGCAGGGGAGGCCGCCGACACAAACCTACCCCTTACCACATATATTTAAGCAGAAATAAAAGCCCTCCTCTGCAGCAGCAGCAGCAGCAGCCCGCGCTGGCCGGGGCCGGCTGGAAAGGTAGCATCTCCGAGCAGCTCACTGCCAGGAGGGGCTGTGGTGCCGGCCGGCGCCGGTTTCCCTTCCTCGGCGAGCAGATGGCCTGAATAAAAACATAGAATGTGGTCCAGAAGGGTCGGGAGAGGACAAAAAGTGAGAGGTTCCCCAGACCGCGGCCAGCCGCCCAGGGAGAGGGGAGGGACAGCCGCTGAAAGGGGTGAGGGAAAGTGGAAACTTTTGATGTCGGCAGGGTCGTGTTCGCTCGCACGCTGAATGATTCCCCGAGGAACAGTGGTGCTGCAGGTGTGATGCTTGTCAAGCCCAAAGCCTTTTATATCGGCAAAATAATGCCTGCCTGGAGGAGCGCTCCCGAGGCTGCAAGGGGTGCAAAGCTGGAAAGCTTCCGTGGTGGTGCTTATTTTCCCCAATCAAGGCATTAGCTATAATTATCTTGATAACTTTTAGCCGCAGCCATTGACCTTTTAGCCTCCACCGTACATCACTGTATCAGGATGTTTTCACTCCCCTGGCTTTGCCGGGATCTTTTTTGTTGTAGGTTTTTGAAAGTGTCTGTATCCATCCTTTGCAGCTGAACCACTTTGTTTCCAGCACTACATTTGTTTAGTCTGCCAGTGTATCTGCAGCTATTTCAAGAACTGCTACACCTGTCCTACAAGTTCTCCCATGGTCTTTTTTGGAATCCTGCACATAAATAAGCTCAATAAAAATATTAAAAGTAAACTTTGTTTTACTTGTTCTATAACTGCTTTAATCCCAGTGTTAAGTACATTTCCCCTCATATAAAGTTTAAGGTGAATATAGAAAGATCCAATAGCTTTTCTTTCCTGGACATGGCAATCTGAGGATTAAATAAATCTGGCTAAAAAGTAGCTATAATTGTTCAGGGAAAATTTGGGCAGGTGGTAAGGCCCTCATAAAAAGTGTAATGTTTTTTCAATTAAAAGCTGAAAGTCAAAACTGAACAACTGTGCTAAAACTCTTTAAGTGCTGATACTTTAAAAATCAAATTTAGTTTCAAATATTTAATTTCTGGGGAAAAAAAAATGCAAAAAGGTACTTACGCCAAGATTTGTCAGACTTGCAGAGAACATTTCTACGAATGTTATTCTTTTTTGGCTAAGATTTTTTTTTTTTTTTTTTTTTCCTAAGCAGAATCACAATCTTCATCTTTTGATTTTTCACTCAGACCTGAGCGCAATAGCAATACACCATTTGATCTCAGATAGGTATTGTTCAAAGCTTTCTTTCTCTGCTTGTTAAGAATACAAGTTAACTTTGTTACAGAATGTACATCGAGGGCATGGAAAGATGATACAGAAGAAAACAAGTAGTTTTTCAATCTCACCCTCTCAGCTAAAGAAATAAAATATGGAAGATGCATATATAAAGATGCTCCTAGTTGGTCATAAAGAGCCATTTTTTGATGCTGTCTGGGTTTAAAACTTAAACAAAAACAACCCAAAAGTGTTTGGCCATCATTGCTCTGGAGCATCTGCCTTTGACCCAAAAACTACTGACATCCATGAGTTTCATTTCTCTTTGGTAACTTGCAGATTATTGATTTTATCGTTTGCCTGACATTTCACAGTGCATTGCCTCACTTACAGAAATGTTCAGCATTTACGCTGTGATGTGAACTGTCATAAAGTGAGGTAACATTCCATAAAATCCTAAGGGGAAAAACACTTTGATGAGATGCAGTCCAACTTGGAAGGACTGTGCTTTCTCTCAAGCCGTCTTAGGCTCAGTCACCCTGAAAAAGCACATTTCAGAAGGGACAAGATAATTTTAAACAAGGACTGCTGTTCAAAAGGAAAAAGGAAAAGGATGAAATCCTTTCTTGTGGCACGGAAGAGAGTCATTATCAGTGTGTAAAGTAAAAAGGAGTAGAATTCACACATGTTTGCTGTGCTCCATTTTCAGCAGAGCAATGAAGTTCAGGAGAAACAGCTTGTGCTCCTTCCCCTTCTTGTTTTAAAATGTATCACTCGGCCTCAATGCCCCCAAGAAACCAGGCAAAGGCATCCGGCACTTACTTAGGATCCGTGTCTTGCAACAGAAGGAGCCTGAGAAAGAGAGCCAGCCCTTCTCCTGCTGGGTCAGTCACATGCAGTCAGGCTTTTGCATAGAACTAGCCTTCTGTCTCCTTCCTTTCAGGGACAGAGTAACATTTTGTAGTGACACAAAGAAATTCTTCCCTCTCTTGATCATAAAGACCCACAGCGCTAGATCCTTTTTATCAACTGCTCTTTTCTTATAGGATGCGATATATTTTATTTACACATGAATTGATCAGTTTGTCCAGCAAACTTGGAAAGCTTAGTGGTTCACAAAAATATAAACCACACTACTTGCAGTCATTGCTGAAACTTGAAGAAAACAGTTATCGTGATGCTTTGCCTAACTCTCATAATCTATGTCTTATCCATTAGACGTTAGTATTGCTTGGGGCTCAGATGGGATGTAATTAGTTAGATTTTGTGGGTGACACATCGGAGAAATAAACTACAACGAAATTATAACCACAGATGAAAACACAGTATTTGGCCACATTCTTTTTCCTTTTGGAAAAAGGAAAAGGGAAATCTTGGAAAAAGATCCCTGTAAAATGCCCAGGTTTTCATTGCCTCTGAAAAGTTGTTGGTTTGTTGCCTTTGAAAGTGCAGTTTTTGAGAGTCTGCAGACACACTGTAGTAAGCTTTCAAAATCTCTCATCTGTACCTACGGGTGTGCATGCAATACCAAGATGCATTTTCTTCCAGACTCCGCTGTCATTTGTTGTACTTTCCTTATGCTCCTGTTAGTACGATGCAGCTTACCAGCAACTGCACAACTTGTAACGTAGTAGAAACCACAACAAAGATAAATGACAGGGAGATTTTCTGGCTTCATGATTTTTCTTCCTAGTGCAATCAGAATCTCATAATTTCTCTTGGTCTGATAATTGAGAAGCACCAAATGAAATTACTAGACAGAATTATACGACAAACAAAACTGCTCCTTCACACACAGGGTGCTCAGGCTCCTTGTACCATGTAACTCCTCTCTCGATGATGATGTGGAAGCCAAATGGGCTCAAAAAGCAACTATGCAAAGCCCGGAAGGAAAAGTTGAATGGATACTACATCTGTGTCAGGAAATTCCTAAATTATAGATAGCTGAAAGTGAAGAGACTCTGCCATGGGAACGATCACTCCGTGCTGTCCTCCTCATAATCTTTCCCTAAGCAGTTATTACTAGACACTGTCAGGGACAGGAGCAGAAGGACCTTTGGTCTGACTCAGTACAGCTGTTCTCTTGTTCCTCTGTTCTTATTCTATTCCAGCAGCAAAGTCTATTTTTATTCTTCTCCCTAGAACTGTGTCCAGCACACTGGGAAGGATTTTACTAGGAATACAGACTGCTCTGACCCCATTCATGATACTCAGAGGGACACATCTTTCTTCTGCACAGGGAAGCTCTGTAAGGAGCATTCTCTCTCTTCCCCAGCTCAGGATGCTGAAACATGTTACAACCAAGAGGTGATATACTCATGGGCCTCAACAACTGTCTGGTAGGCATCAAAATAGTATTAATGTTATAATACGTGGTCATTTGACACCTATGTAAAAAGTAAGGATGGCTCCTCACCAGAATGTGTCTGTCACCAGATTTCTTATACTGAGAGCTTTAAAAAATGCATGTATTTTATTCACAGAAATGATGCCTCTTAAAATAATGCCAGTGTGTAGGATTCCTTTCCTTTCTGCTGACATGGATATCATAAATGTGTGGATGTATTGTGGAAAATGCAAAATAGCTAACCTTCACACAATGAGCCCCCCTCATTCTAAGCAAAGGACCAGGCTCAAATTCTGTTTCAGCTTTATTTCCCATTTCACATTAATGGCAAAAGCCCATGTCTAGCAGTACATTCATTACTGGATAAAACCATTCAGTTTTATTCTCTAAGAGAATGGTTATAGGATATGATGTTGACCTCCTCACTAGCAACTTCAGAAGGCACTCAAAAAGCATATTAGTAGTATGCTTCTGGTGTGTGTTGGCAGTAGATTAGCTCCAGAAGGATTCTATCTAAATTTGCTGTTCTCCAGGACTGAACATGGGGATTTAACCTCTATGTTGCAGTCAGTTTGCGGTAGGACTGAGCAGGAATTCCTGCCCATTGCAGCCAGTGCCTGTGTCTTGTGCCTGGGCAGAGAAATGGGAACAAGCAGGGAGGCAGCGCAGAGAGGGCTGGGAGCAGAAACAGCTGAGGCAGAAGAGTTGCATGCTAAGCTGATCTTCATTAGGACTAAGGCAATAGGTGGGCAGCATGATTCCCATGTAGCCCCAGGTCTGACCTGACACCAAGGCCAGAGCAGTCCTTGAAGCCCCTGACAAGTGGAGGCACAAATCACATTTCCTTAGTGTCTGCATGAGTGGCGCCATGTGCCCAGGCCACAGGTCCCTCCCTGCCATCAGCAGGCCTGCTTAGCATAGATGTATCGTGGCAGCACTGCAGCCTTCAGTCTAGTGCCAGATTAAATTTATAGGAAATGTAACACAAACTTTGGGAACCAGTGAAGAGTGGTCCTTAGTCTCTGCACTAAGTAATACAGTCACCAAACACGTGCACCCTCCAAATCCCAGCCTTACTCCAAACATGCTTATTATTGTCCTAAACCAAAACCTCAGCACTGGCTGTCTCCAAACTTTGTAGAAGCCTGGCAGCAAAACAATGTGCTTGATCTCTCCGATAACTTGACAAGCTCCCATATCCAAACAACCAAATTTAGTAAAGTCCAGATTTCCATGTGGACACTGCCCTTCTGCTGGGTAAATCCAGCCTTCTCTTCCAGAAAAAATTACATAATGCTGATGTAAATTAGTAATGATGACTATATGACTATCAAATCAGCAAACTGCACTGATGCTCAACTAGCACCAGCATCAAATCAAGCCTATAAATGCCTTTGATCATTGATCTCACTCTATTCTGTAGAGGTTATGGCACCCCAGCAAAGACTCCTGGCATGGCATTCTGCAGCAAATAAATACCCTCTTTTCATTGCTAACCTGTTTTCATGGTACCTCACCCAGGCAGAGAGCTCCCATCTGGCTCTATAAGAATAAGCAGATTGATTTGGAATTTCATAACATACTTACATGTTGCTCACATCCTTCTGTTGAGCTAAATTGATCTTTTTTCTTCTCATTTCCTGGGTAGATTGCATTTGGTCTATGAGTAAACACAGTGTAGCTGCCCCCTTTTCCCAGGCTTTCTAATGAGAATGTGCTGTCTGATCAGGTGCATGCACTCTGCTGTCATTTGCAGCCTGACCTGCAGGTCAGAGGTGATTTGAGCAGGCTCAGGGATGCATACAAATCACATCCTCTTGTCTGTCTGTTTTGTTGACTGGTTCTCCTCAGGGTCATGGCTATCTTAAGTAGCAGCCTGAAGGATAAAGTGCGCCCTGTCTGAGCTGTAAAACTTTGACTTTGGACCAATTGCATCTGACATACAGCAGCATGAGGGTTGGTTTAGCCTTTGGATTCAGAACAAATCACTGGCTATCAATAGCTGATAGTGACATGCAGTTTACTGAATGTCCCCTTTTCTCTGGCAGCTGTATATTCTTCGGGAGAAATGGATGGGTTTTTAAGTTTCTAAAGTCATGTTTTAAATATGATGCTGCACACACTCTATTAGAAAGTAAGTGTAGCAAATAAATAAATAGCTAGAAAATGTTATGCTGTTTTGTGAGCTTGCTTTTGAGCTTCCAGGTGGTGCACTATAAGGCAGTGGGGGTTAGATGTAAAATGACATAACACCGGCCTATCATAAAACAAAACATTTTTAGGATTATCTTACTTACTTTTAGGCTTATCACTTATTACATACTTTTCACGAATGATACTGAGGAACAGCCATGCAGAATAAAGTACTCTGTGTCCTGAAGACTGACGCACTGCAGGGAGCTTCTTTAACAACATAGCTACATCCACATGGGAGTCAATGCCCTGAGTTATGGGCAAGGGACGACGTGTCCTACTCATACTTCCCTGTTCTGCACCAATCACCAGATGCAAATCTACCATCACCATGAAAGCACTTGCCAGTGCAGCAAACACCCTCTCATGCTGAACCTAACCAAGGGGGGGAGGTTTTAAGACCACCAAGCAGTCATCAAAGAGAGGCTTTCAGCTGGCATCAGTCAGGGCCAGATTCAGAGCAGTGACCTGGAAGCAAGTGGCTCCGTATCACCCCCATGGGTTGCTTGGCCCCCTAACACTTCACTTATTAAAAGGTGACTCTACGACTATGTCAGTGCCCTTGTGCATCATACTTAAAATCCAGTCTGCCTTATGTCTATGTAAGTGGATTTTATCCAAAACAACCACCTTTTTATGGGTCAAAATACTTCAGTGGTTCTTATTTATTGCATCTCTATTTAGAGTTACATTACTTCTGTCAACTGTTTTATCTGTTTCATTTTCTGAGCTCTTCTGTCACAGCACTGCTTCCAAATTTTTGCCAAGTCTGTGCTGCAGAATTATACTGAGGGGCACTTTGTGTTCTCATCATATTGTGACTTGTTAGAAAAAAAAAAGATAGTTTATTATCATTATTATTATCAAAGGAGCATAAGTGCCACTATAAAACTAGAATAGCTGAAGTGCCACTTTCAGAAACTATCATGTTACATTTCTCAGTTCATCCAATTATAGAGGTTATCCAGGACTTAGAAAGTTTTCATAGATCACATGTGTAGGGCCCAGAGTATTGTAAAGAAATAGCTCTGCTAAGCTTTTTCCACCAAAATGTGTGTGTGTGTGTGTGTGTGTGTTCAGTAAACAGTTTAATTATTTCATTGCTTCTTTCCCCACCCCCCAAAGGATTCTCCCCGTCATAATAGAAAATTTAAACTATTACATTAAAAATTAAGCATTTCCAGTTTCCAGACAAGTGTATTTGTGTTTTGGATAAAAAAGTGTGAAAGACAACCATTTGCAAAAGGTAATCACCTTTTCAGACTAGTTGTGAACAAGTTGTATCTAGTACTGTCTAAAACTATCATTAAATAATAAGCTACTGTTTGTTTATGAAAACTGGTGAAGTCACATTTGACAGATCTCATCATATCTGAAGACTAGTCCCAAGATCTTTCAGGTCTTATTGAAATAAACAAAGTGTTCAACATGCTGCAAAATTTCAACCTTAATGATATCATATCTGTGAATTGTGAAGTGATGTTACAGGATGAAGAATTGATGGCAGCATAATAGGATATGTTCCTTTCCCAGCAAAATCCAACAGAGGATTGTAATAGTTCACCAGGGGAAGTAGGGTTAAAAACCTCTGACCCCTGATATCACATAAACATTGCCAAAAAACATAAGCCCCTTGAATGACAGTGAAATGCGTGACTGCCTCAAGTCTGGTCTGAAATCTTTGCTGATAATTACTGGGTTGAATGTTATGAGAAACGGGCAAAAGGGATACCAGCCACGTGAATATACATACTCAGAGACCTGAGCATCTCTAATAGGAATTGATGTAGTGTGTCATTTGTAATTTAATCAGTAGCATTACATCTTGATAGTAAAAGGACTATCATGAACATTTTCACAGCAAAGAAAGATTAACAGACACACACCCCCAAATCTCAGCTGCTGTAATGTTCCATTTGTGACAGGAGCTGATAAATGGAAGAAACTGTGAGTTTAAGCTGACATGCAGCCCTGAGCTGGTTCCAGGGTGTGTAGGCATTTTGTTGCATATGGCACTTAGTGCCAGCCACTGACCTGACCCATTTTGTGAGCACAGGCAAAACAGTGCCAGCACTGATCCAAGTTTTGGCCCCTGTTCTTTTCCACTGGCTACTGTATTCCAAAGTCCAGGTCTAGATCCAGATCTGAACCTTTCATAGCCAGCTCCACTCCAAGCAGATTCCTTTTATTCTCATTTGCTTATGAGTTTGGGAGCCATCTCATTTCCGTTCGTGGTCAAAGCTTCTTTGATGCATTCAGTAGCCCAGCACACAAAGACCATGGCCTGCCTGACATGCAAGAGAAACTCCATGGATATCTGTAAGAGAAGATCTGCTCTAAAGCATCAGATGCCTAGGAGTTACTCATCTCAACTTCAGCTCCTCAATTTAGACTTTCACTGTAATGGAGGAAAATAGGCCCCTCTAGAGGCAATTCGAGCAGTGTAGCTGTCTTAAAAGCCTAAGATGAATGGCTCTCTGAAAAGGTCTTTTTTTTTCTCTATATCTACAGTGAAGAAAGACTAGAGTGGTTAGGACATCTTATGTTTAAGACTTCTGAAATGAGGTGAGCTTAATCCCATGCTTAATCTATCCAGGAAACCCAGTTTGCAAAGGAGGCTGTCAGACACGAACTCACACAGCATCTGTGTCAACATCTTTTTAATCAAAACTTTCAGATTTCTCACTAACTGTGTTTGAATAATTTTTTTCCTTTTTTTTTTTTCTATTTTTAACAATGCTCAGTTGTGAGAGCTGAAAGAATTAACAGTAAATTTACTCATGGGAAAAAACACATTATGACAATGAAGCAAAGGTCTCTAGTGTCTGCAGTCCCGCAGTGAATATGCATGTTCAGATGTGCATATTAACTGTCATTTATACAAGTAGTAAGAGGAAGGGAACAAATGGTGCATGGACATCTGTTTTCAAATGCTTACCCAAGGTGCTGACTCACATCCATAGGTCACCTGAAAGTAAAATTAGTCCCTTAGGATCCAGGCCAAATCTTCTGGGAAAATATCCCATCTCAATAGTCTTTGGAACAACTCTTAGCAACTCTGCTTTTTGAACCAATTTGCCCATTTTATTGTTCACAAATGTGAAATTACCCCATACAAATACTGTTTTCAGAGCCTTCAATCTAGTTATGCATCTTTACACTGTTCCATTATGTTTTTAGCCTATTTCCTCTCATCCACTGAAACAAGAAAGGTGCTTCATATTGTAGTTTTATCTTCTAGATCCATTGGTATCAATCTCATGGCACAATCTGCATTTTTTTAAGATTTATTATTGCATTTATTACTTCAAAATTTCACTCCATGTTGCTCAGTAGTGATTAAGCAACTATGTTAATAAAGCCAAAACACCAAATGCAAGGCAAAAAAAATGAAATTAGAATTATAACTTGCCCAAATAACAAAGCAATGACTCTCTGAGAAATGTTAAATTGTGATATAAAACAACATAAAGATAAGCTGATGTTTTCCATTATTTTCTGTAGGCTGTTTTCATGAAGATTTTCTCCTGCACCTCCATCTTTTTGGGTAAAGGCACTGCAAAATCCACATGTAATTCACAAAGTGAGAAGCATTAATTGTTTTCACACATCTTTTGGTTAAAACCTCTGCTGTAATCAGTGAGGCCTTTGACTTCCTCAAAGAGGTTTAAAACTGTAACTTAATATCAGTTTCCATCAGGGTGTATTTCGGGATTGGTTGTTTAACAATTGCTCTCCAGGAGAATTACTTATTTCTTGTTTTATTTGTGTGAGGAGCTCTCCAGCGTGACAGGTCCATGAGAAAGTGAACCCAGCAGAGGAGCAGGTGGTCTGCTGCTCCTACGTTATTGCTATTATGTTGCCTTTGTTAAATTACTCCATAAACCCAAGTTTCCTCATTGGTGTTTGTTAAATTTGCCTACCTCCACTCTGTGAGTACAGATAATCAGTCAAACCTTAATTGGGGTATATTTAGATCAAAGTATGCAGCCAGCGTTTGCACCCAGTACCTGGGTTGCAAATGATAGTCACATGAGTGGCTTGCTCTATTGGACATGCTTTTTGTTTAACCATGATCATTGCTGGCAGGCGGCTTTTTGTGTGAGTGAAAAGCCCTTTAGAATTCCTCTAATTCTGACAAAGAAACTGTCTTCGGCAGGAGAAATTGAGTATTGCCTTCTTGCATCTGAATAGTCTTTCAGCTCTATATTCAGAGCAATATACTTAATATCTGCAGACAAGAAACAGAAGGTTTGAACCCATGTGTTATTTGGTCCATTTTGAGCTTCTAGAAACTCTTACAGGCATGTCTTTTTACCAGTTAAGGAGATACATGTAAGTTTTTTAAGTATAGGCATGGATTTTTTCTTTTGAGTATTGCAAAAACACTTTGCAGCAAGAGTTACATAAGTTATCATTTTTTTTCTTATTTAAGAGGGAATAAATCAAAGCAAGGCTTGGGTAGGGGTGAGAGATATATTGACTTTGCACTGCTCCACTGAAAAGGGTAGGAAATGTTTATGGAAAGATTTTCATTTTTTGACTTTGTTTCCTATCTAATTGCTGGTTTAATCAGTTGTTTTCAGATGGGTTAAATTAGCTTCACTTATTATCTTTCATATCTTTTCCAGAAGGCTTCTGTAGCCGGGTTCTCATGCTTCTATTTTCTTTGGCGGCAGCTGTTATACTGCCTTTTATATATCCGTATCGTGGTAGCACCTAAAGACCCCAGACGAAGCTAGTGTCCTGATATGCTGAAAGCCACGGAGAATAAAAGGTGGCCCATTCCCTGAAGAGTTTACAGTTTAATCAAGGCAGCAAGACACACATTGTGCTAAATTTTGAACCCACCAACAAGAGCAAAACACCTACAATTACCTTTTGGCACTAATAACGCTTGGGCTTCAGTCAAGCAGAGACAGACACAGGAGCTAAATTTTAAGGCATGTTGAGCAGCCCCATTTAGTTCAAAGAGACAAGGACGTATGCAAAGCTGATGATAAATCTTCCAGGGCAGAAGGTTAGGTTGTGTGACCAGGCCATTGGCCGGTTGAGAGGGAAAGCTGTCGTTAGGGACAGAAAGTTGACCTGCTCTTTGGATTTCTCTACATTTGAATGCTTAGTTAACAAAGCACAGATTTAGTATGTTTAAAGAGTCAATGCAGAGAAAATACTGTAAAGTAGCTCTGTTTTCCACAAAATTCCTCACAGAGCTTATTCTAAAGGAACTTTGCAAAGAGTAAAGGCCACTTTTGAAGCAACATAAAGGCCACTTTTGTCAGTGAAATAACTTGCTGGACTTTTTCCCCCCAGATTTGTATAGAGCACTGGTTCACATCAGGGTCTGAAAAAAAATTAGTTTTGATTGTATATACATACATACAAAAGGGTAAACAGTCTGAATAAAGCCTTTTGTACTGGATTAGTGTCTTAGCTCTTTAACCCAAGCTGCAGGTTTGAGATGTCTTTGTTCGGTTAGGTTTTTGGGGCTGACCAAACCGGGTGTGTTTGAGTTTCATTCCTCACCCTTTTGAGGTCTGTAGGACTGATTCCTTGCATTCAATGCCAGCAGTACTGTAAGTGCCCAATGCTTTATTCTCTAAGCATTCATCCTTTCAACCTTTGGCTTTTTTTCCTTAATCCATCTACCTTACTAAGTTTTCAAGTCAAGTAAAACGTTAAACATGTGCTTCAAGCAAGAGCAACACAGAAATAACAGAGTACGTGCTAAGAATTTCTGGCCATCTAGTCTATTTGTTCTTAGTGTGTGCGTGTTTATAAATCTATATATATGTGTATGTATGTGCATAGGGGCATATGATTGCACCATAAAGGATGAATCTACCATGAAGTAGAAGTCATGCAAAGCACATATTCCAAATGATATTATACAGAGAGAAGCAAAATAAACATATTTTAGCAACTTTTCTCTAATATCAAAAACAAGTAATTGCTCTACATCGTGAATATTTTTATGGAGAATTCAAATGCTTAATGCTGCTTGTCTGAAGCCTTGATGACTTTTTTTTTTTGGCTGCAGGGGACAAGAGGCTTACACACATGCCACCACTTCAAAGATTTGCCTTCTATTAATTTTTTACTTAAGCTTCAGAGTGTTAAATTGTTCAATTTAAGCCGTGAATACATTTTATAAGATCATCCTAGCCCACCATCTTTCCCAAAATAGAGAAGTTCAGGATATTTGGCAGTTTCACCTCCTCACCAACTCCATGCAAAATATATATGAATAATCTCTTTGAACCTCAGCAGCTTGCGATATAGAGAACCACAAGTTCAAGCCTTAGTCTTTCCTTAACGATAGAAATAGGCTGTTCTAAAAATGAGTGCTGAATTTGATGATTTAGATTTAAAAAAATGCACATCATAAATAGAAATGTGTTGTAAGTTTTCCAGTTGGAAATTAAAAATAATGGGCTATTTTCCATTTCCTTGTGGAGCTTTCATGAGCTGAATCAATATAATGAAATGTTCTAGTCAGCAAAATAAATCAAGAGCCTTTTACTGTTTTTATCATGAGAGATCCCCAGTGGGGTGAGGGAGGAGAACGGAAGAGATCGCATGACATTATGCAACTATCCTACATCAGAGTGCAAGTCCAGCTGCTGCTGCTGAGCTGGATGCCGTCTCTGCTCAGCTGAAGCTGGAGAGAGATGGAAACATGCACTTGCCAAGAATGGGGCACACTGTCTATAACCTATCTCAATTATAAAGAAAAAAGGAGATCCACTGATTTCCTAAGCTGCCATCATGACTTGGAGACCCTCTGCTTGTGCATTCCTGTGGATGAGAGCCTGCCTGATCCTATTCCCTCAAAGTAAAAAGATTCTTTGAGAACTGTGTCAGCCTGAAATGTAGAACTGAGGTATTGCTGCACCTGATTGTGTGCTTCAAGTGGGACCCACAGTGGGGCTGCTGGACCAGTGTGCTCCCCACGTGGTGACACTGCTCCTCTCTCTGAGACTCAGTCACTGCATGCCCACAAATGCTGCTTAGCCAGAAAGGGTGGAAACGCCTCACCAGAAAGCCACCCTGTCCACCAGTATTACACCATGCTGCATTCTGTGGGGAATTTCTGTATTTGTGTTTTCAGAGAGAAGTCCTGCTATTTCAGATTAAGTGCCTTTGCCATCTGGTAAAAGAATGGTAAAACAGCACATGGGCAGCCCTTAAAGAGCACAGTCACAAACACAGTGCGTGGCCACGCTCTTGTGAGCTCCACAGTAAAAGTTCCCATTTCATAGGGCGTTTCATGCTGCTGTTAGTGAGATTTTCATCTGAAGCCAAAAGAATTCTAGTGTCAAAAATATAGCTGTCCTATTTCATCCCAGAATCCCTCTGCTCTCTGCAGCCAGCTCTACTCCCAGAGCAGGAACAGATACCATGGAGGAAAGATCACAGGGATACCAGCCACAAACAGGTCACTGCAAACATATGGACAGCCATGCTCTGAACCAAAGTATTAAGGAGCAATATGCTAGGGCTGTGGAGGCTGCTGGCCTGTTTCTTTCTATGAACAATTTCATTTGTGCTTTTAGACCTGTCCAACTGGCAGGGACTGTGGGATAAGAGCGCTTCAGACCTCGAGTTACTGGCAGTAGACTTTGGACTTGCAGAGACTCGTGCCCACTTTGCTAGAGATGGGGATAACGTCATCCTGGAACAGAAACAGCACAGTGCCCCATAGTACAGTCAGGTGCTTAGCTAGACTACCTGGAAGCTTGCCACTCTTGATTGCTGTCTCAGAGCAGACCATTTCAAAGTTGTTGTAATGGAGATATGTGCTGCTATCAAGAAAGTGCTATTACTCTTGCTAATAAGAGTAGGTGATATATAGAAGGCTATCAATGAGCTTAGACTCTTGGATTCCCAAAGGCTAATGCTACCCAAGTAAATTAAACAACTCAAATGAAAATTCTCTGGCACTGAAGCTTGATTGTTTGAACCATTAAATTACTAGAAGGGTGCTTGGCACAGTTTTGACCCAGGCCAGCTAGCACTCTCCCAAGTGATTCCTGGACATGCTACAGAAGTTAGGTCAGTCCAGAGACCATTCCCATTAAGCAGTCTGTGTATACGTGGATTGAAGCTGTTCCAGGCCAGTTGGCCAGAAAACAGTCCTGGGCATGTTTAATTCACCCATATATATGTAGCCAAAGTGTACTCAGGTTATTAATACATATATTCTGTGTCCTGGCCACCAGACTTTGGACTCTGTGAGCAGGTTAGGGTGTATTTTCATCACACTGCAAGGCTCATCACAGAAGACTCACCAATACTAAGGTGTTTCAGTAGTTTGGAAACCATTTAAGATACTAGGAAAACACCTAGCATCAAGTCAGACCAAAGAGCCACCTGTTTGAGTAGCCTGCGCCCAGCAGTGGTCAGAAGGAGATTACTTGGAAGCAGTATAAAAACATTATAAAAGCCCTGTCATACTCTCCTGTTTATCAGCAATCTGCAGTTTAGGTATTGATACCTTGTGATCTTTCAGTCTTGAGAAATACTGCTTTATCTACTGCACTGATAAAAATGCCTTCTTCCCCATATTTATGAGCAAAGGAAGTACTAGCATTCATCTAGCTATTCTGGAAGAGCCAGGTTGAGTTCTGGTCCCCAGGCTTTCCTGGTAGCTCTTTCTGCATATTCTGAGCACTTACAGAGTGGCAGTGTAACATGCATTAGGAAGATAGACAGGTAGATGGAGGAGGGATGTTTAGCCTGCAGGCTACTAAAAAATATGTGCTCCCCCTGATAGTTGCTGTGTGGTGTTTTGCACACTAGTTGAAAGGATGAAGGGAAAGCTGGTCACCTCCTACTCCTTTTCCCACTTGACAGCTTGTTCAGCTGAATGTTGTACAGAGCAATGAAGTGGGCTTCTAGGAAAGAGTTAGGAACATTTTTTCCTCTTAATTTTGAATAAATAGGCACATGTGGTTAATGAGTAAGGTAGTGGTCATTTTCTGGTGAGGAGCTCTTCCTGTGCATCGCATGGGGCTCCTGTAAGACTCTATATGAGATCTACGTTAGCCCGTATTTGGATTTTATGGCAATGAGCCTGGATGTTTTAATGAGTTACTCAAGAAACATACCATGGATATAAATCCAATGTCAATTAATGTTGGTTTAACTATTGACAGCAGGGAGAAATAGTGAGCACTGTATGTCAAGACAATAAGCTAAAATCTTTTAAAAACCTAAAAATAAATGATGTGCAGAAAAGTCTGCGCCTTCAGGATGACACAAAGCAATGCAGGTGAGAAGCTAATGGATGTTCTTTGCTTAGGGGACAGCAAAAGTGCTTGCGTCCATTTGGAACATCCTAGGACTCCCCTTCCCCTTGCTGCCTGGTTACAGGAATAGAGTGAGATGTGCCCCCAAAACACGGCAGTGTTACAGGCTAGACACTGCATTAGACCCAAAGGCTGAGGGAGGCTTTGTGCCCTCCCCAAAAGCCACAATGCTCTCAGTCATCCTTACAAGCCCTCTTTAACTCTTCTCTGTCCTTTTCTATCCCATTTACCGTTCTTTAGAAGATGTTGTATTCCTCCATCATTTCGCCCTTCCCTTAAGACACGCTTGAGAGTTGCCTGAACACATCCTCTCTTCACTGGGTTCATTTTCCCTCTGATGCAAACCAGAAACTGTGAACACTCTAGTCTATGGTCACTGCTCTGTGTCAGCAGCTGCACTAAAATCCAAGCAGCAGTGCCCCTGAATTTTAACCTGACCATGCAAACAATAATAAAATTGGGATTTTTTAAATTTTCTCCATACATGTGGGAATGCTCGTTCTTCTCAGGTGTCAGTGAGCTTGGCCATGGTAAACTGTGACAGGAATGTCAAAAGAGCCCTCATTTTGGTAGACCCTCTGAGCTATCATAAGAAAGAAGTGTACATGGAAAGGGAACAGAGCAGCTGTGGCAAATTTTGAGGATGGAAAAAAAAATGCTGGTTCTAATAATGCTGGTAGGGACTTAGCTAACTAAAGAGAAGCAGCAGAGACAGGCCAGTAATTGTATGTGTGTTTCTGCAAGCTGGCCTTCTTTCAAAAGATGCTACAGAGCAGCATCTCCCCCAAAGAAGAGTTCTGCAGAGAGACACAGCAAGGAACAAAGAAAACTCCTTCTTGCTGCTGCTTGTGTGCTGCCTCCTCTCTGCTGCAGGAACAGGAGTCAGCTGCATGCCAGATTAAGGCACACTCTCTAATTTGTGTTTTCACTTTTTAAAAAGCACAGGTCAGCATAAAATGCAGTGTACAATAACCCACACTCTACAGCAGCCCAAAGGGTAGGGCCTCAAAATATCTCTGGAAACCTCTGCACTGTAAGACTCAGCCCATTTAGCTCATTGTATCACATATCAGTGCAAGGCTGAGGGCACTGATGAGACTGAGAATCAGGAAAATGGTTCTAAACTTTTTGTCTGACACTACAGTCTAAGTGGCTGTCCTTCAAACCATCTGCCTTGTGACACATACGGTATTCCTAGCTGCCCACCGCTACTTTTGATAGTTCCAAGCTCACGGGGTAGAGGTGAGAGCATAATAGCTACCATGACAAGAGTAGAGAGTAGAAAATGCCAAATTGCATATGCATTTGCACTGCATATTGCAGTGTGATTTGTCTTTTTATCCGAACAGTTCCTTTTTACCCTGTAAGGTCTAGCATAGAATTAAGCAAATATATTTTCTCACTTCTTTTATTTCTGCCCTTTCTGGAAGAAGCTTGTTCTCCATGTCTACCAGAAATGATTGCTTCTACTACTGCATTTACATGCCCTGTGCCAACCAGTCTAAGGTGTGGTCTGGGGACCTGCTGGATCTCCAAGCCTCTGAGAGCTTCTGGATTCATCAGACCAATAAGCTGTTCCTTTCAAAACTAGTCTCTTGGTGCGCATCATGTTCAGCCCCACGGGGACACATGGAGGTGAGTGGTGAAACCCTTGGCAGCTGGAGCAGCTACCTATCTAACACAGCAACAGACCTCCTGAGGACTGGCAGAAGTCTTGTCATCCTCTGGAATATACTTATAAACCAGTCCAAAAGCCTGTACACTCACACTTTCATGTGTTGGGAAAGGTGGTTTTGCTGTGATTGGGAGGGGGGGGTGGTATCCTATCACCCCTGCACAGTGAGGGGTCTGGGTACAAAGTGAATCTGATTGCTGAGTAAACAGAAGGATAGCCCAGGGGTCCTGAAGCAGCACTCACTTTTAACCAGCAAGGTGGTTCCTGCCAGGATGAATTCATGGCAGAGCAATACAGCAGAAGGGAAGGAATTACCCCAGGAGTTGGCCAAGTAGTGGGAGGAGTGAGCAGATGTGCAGTCAGTGCAGGGATATGTGGATATGGATGGGGATGAGGATTCAGGGGCCCCTGCAGCACTGAGGGCAGGTCTGTCTCTGTGGATTTCCTAATGTGCACTAGAATATCAGATGACTTGTAACTGCGACAAGGTTGCTTGTGGGCACACAGCATTTTACAAAGAAATAAGTTAACCCCAAAGAAATGCCAGTTGTAGAGCAGTCCTGAGGTACCATCCTCAAAACTGGCCTTTTGATTTTCTGCCTCAGTTTTCTTATCTGTAAATAAGTTTAATATTTAATTCAACCATGATATTTGATTTAATTGGTTGATAGTTCCAGCTTAGAAAGTTAAATGCTATGTGCATTTTATTTAACTTCACTTACTATTAATTTAACTGCTACTATAATGAGTGGCCCTGAGCTTTTTCTTTGAGCAGTATCTATAAGTGATGAGGGACATCCTTATGATGGTCCTTATCGGAGTGGGGGAAGTCTCACATCATCATTTCCGAGGAAGATCTCTGGTGCAGACCACAGACCAAGGCAGCACAGGACTGTGCCTCAGTCAGCAATTGGGGTTAGGCCCTGTGCAGGCTCAAGGAAGAAGTCCCGTGTAAAAATGAGACTAATCGGAGCAGTAAAGCAGAGGAAGTTTCTTTCTGCTCTTCTGTCCCTGGTGCCAGTTAGCACAGGGGCTTCAGTGTAATATTATTATAACATTTTTTACAGTAGGAATTATAATTGAAATTTGTTATGTATGAGGATAACTAAAACTCAATCATTTCACACTCTTCAGTCCACGCCTGAGGACATTTTGGGGTAAATAGATTGCTTGGAAACAGCCAGTGACTACAGCTAAAATTACATTTTACCAACTGAGCTGAATGGCTTTTTAATTACAGCACTGATGTCCGCATGCTGTCACCACCGTCTAATACCAAGATGGTATTGATTTGATTTTTAACTTTGATGTACCAGGGGAAGAAATGCAGAGTAGGATTTTTTCTGAAATCCTTTTTCCAAAGTAGTCAAGAACCCCAGCTCTAAAATAATGGCTTATTTTTTGTCTGTCTCCTTTTCTATTTGCTTGTGCCTGCGTCCACCTTAAATTTGTTTAGTTGTACACAAACATTTTGAAATAAAAATTTGTAATTTCAGGTTACTGGTGAGCCTCAGGAACAATAAAGTATGTGCCATACATACAAATGTTATATGAAATAACTGAAATAGCTACCATGCGCACGTACCAGAAAGCCACAGGAATCCACATAGTCACAACCTCTTGTGATAATGCAGTCTTACTGTATTAATTTCCTTCACAAGCAAGTAGAAATGCTTTTACACCAAGGTACCAAGGACTTTATGTTTTATAAGATGGTGCTCATTCTTAAGGATATCTTTTGTACCTTTGCTGTAGCAGAGATTGTCACTACTCAGGGAAAGGGAGCATGGTCCTTTGTGAACAGAACTTTCCTTCTTTGACCAGGGAAAAATTACGAAAGCTTGCCTGGGCTTAACCTTTAGTTTGCAAAAGGACTGCTTCCCTGTCCACAAGCTGTGAGGAAGCCACAGAGCATCTCTTCTTGGGCCACTCTGCTCCAGGGAGAGAATTAGCTCCTGCCCTGCACACTCCTCCACACCCAACTTATTTTGACTCAGATGAAGAATGAACGGAGACAATTTCCTATCTGTATGTGAATATCAAGTAATATTGGTCTAGTCAATACATACGTGGCTGGTTTAGGATTAAGAAGAGTGGACTTGATCCAAAACCTATTTAATTTGATGGGTCTCTTAGCTACTAGCTTCCATGGGTTTGGAATTACGTTTGCACAAGCACTGTGGGAAAGGTAATCCATTTACCATTGTGCTGGTTTTGGCTGGGATAGGATATAGGACTCTGTTTTGGATTTGTGCTGAAAACAGTGTTGGTAACACAGAGGTGTTTTTGTTATTGCTGAGTAATGCTTGCACAGTGTCAAGGCCTTTTCTGCCTCTCACACTACCCCACCATCAAGTAGGCTGGGAGTGCACAAGAGACTGTGAGAAGACACAGCCGGGACAGCTGACCCCAACTGACCAAAGGGATATCCCAGACCATATGGTGTCATGATCAGCATAGAAAGCTGGAGGAAGAGGGAAGAAAGGGGGACATTTGGAGTTGTGATGCTTGTCTTCCCAAGTAGCCGCTATGCATGAGGGAATCCTGCTTTCCTGGAGACAGCAGTACACCTGCCTGCCCATGAGAAGCCGTGAATTAATTCCTTATTTTTCTTTGCTTGTGTGCACGGCTTTTGCTTTACCTATTAAACCATCTTTAGCTCAGACCATGAGTTTTCTCACTTTTACTCTTCTGATTCTCTTTCCCCATCCTAATGCAAGGGGAGTGAGCAAG
>JANHGB010024096.1:962-24304 GCA_026283785.1 Coracopsis vasa | reverse complement strand
TAGAACTTAAACAGGGGAAGTTTAGATTGGATATAAGGAAGAAGTTCTCTACTGTAAGGGTGGTGAGGCACTGGAATGTGTCGCCAGGGAAGTTGTGAATGCTCCATCCCTGGCAGTGTTCAAGGCCAGGTTGGACAGAGCCTTGGGTGGCATAGTTTAGTGTAAAGTGTTCCTGCCCATGGCAGGGGGTTTGGAACTAGATGATCTTAAGGTCTTTTCCAACCCTAACTATTCTATGATTCTATTAATTTGTATCTTTAAATTAATATTGAGAATTTATGGATACTAAATGTATTTAAATAGAATGGAACTATTGACTTATGTGCATTTATATATGACTTTTTAATACATATTAGCCTATCCAACAGCATTCTTATAGAAGACTAGGTCCTGAGCTCCTCTCCTAGGAACTGAAGTATGAAGAAATCTGTTTTGGCCATAGAAATGTTATGCATTTATCTCAAATAAATATTGCTCTAACTTGTTAAGCCACTATGCCTTAAAACATGCTCTAGGTTAATGGACAGTACAGTTACCTCTATATGCTAATTTCCTATTTTAGTTTAAAATTCTGTGATTGAACAAACATTTCAGCCTACACAAAGTAAATGTGATCTTCATCTAGCTAAACTAATGCACATCATAGCATATTTGGTTGTTTTTTGTCTTGTGCTAAAAGAAACCAACATGAAAAAAATTGCCTATACAACCTTTTTAAGCCTTATCTCAAATCAGGCCTAAATCCTTAATAATGTTTCAGCTGGCTGGAGTAATGAAAACCTCTCTAATATCTTCTCCAGAAGCTTGTAATCTTTTTCATTTTACCCAAGAGCTTTGTACATTGCTGCCTTTCTCTAAAACACACTCTACACCAAAAAAGAAACAAACCAACCCAAAGAAACCCAACCCAAAACAAAAACCTTTGAAACTGTTTTTCCCATATGCATCTTTCTATATAACTCTAGAAATCAAAACACTGGCATTTTCTCCAGTGAAGAACTCTTAGTTTAAACAAGAAACAGATGGAAAAGCTACTTGAAAGATAATCATTAACTTGGTAAGTGAACCACAGTGAAGTTCCTGCTTCATTTTGGTAGTTTTGGGAACACACTGAGCCACATTGAAGCCAATTTATACCAGCTGACAATTACATTATGACAATTCACACCAGCTGAAGAACCAAACCATTAAGACAATAAACATATATATGGGAAAAAACCCTACTATTTGTGAGAAAATTTGGCATGTCAGTGTCCAAAACGGCTGCAGTTAAATAAAAACTATTCCCTAAAATTTGTTTTATTTCCACAAACAGAAAATTTCTTTTAAACTTCTGAATCACTAAGATCCATTTGGAATGACTGACACTTACTAGGTTCATAGTAATCCACTATAGTCACTGAAGCATCTTGGATATTTGCCACTTTGAAGTCTCTCACAGCTGGAATATCCACACAAACGTGTGTTTCATTTAGCTAGAAGAACAGAAGAGAAACATCTGAGATGGTGCTTTCATGGAAGAAGTAAGGACTTCTCGCTCAACAGCAGTCCACTTCATTTCTAAAGACTTGGATTCAGGATGCATATAAAGATGCTTATCTCATTTGCAGTTATTTTGGCCACATTACAGACTCCTTGAAATGTCTTATATATGATTTTTAAGAGGCTTAACCTACAAACCCCTTACAAATATAACTCAGTTGTACCTATCCAGTCAGTCTCGCTAAGTAACAGTGGAGCTATTAATTCAATATGAATAGCAGACACTGATTTCCCCAAAGAATACAATCATAATGTTTTTCCAAATTTAAAACAAACAATGGCAGAGTCAAGATTAATATCACTACAAACACATTTCTTTGTTATTTTCAACTTACTGAGTCTAAGTATAGGTTGACTTTTCCATTGTCCTTTTCCATCTTCTTAACTGTATTGTCTAATGGAATGAAATCTGGTGACACAGAGAAACCACTGAGTAAGCCAACCTCCATGAGGACCATACCACTCCTGGGAGCTGTGCCAGAACCCAAGTACCTTTTCAAAACACAAAGAAACTTTTAGTAGGAATACAGTAGACCACTCTCTAAAGAAACTGATGATTAAATCCCAACTATGGAAGCAATACTGCTTAAGAATACTTAAGAAACAAATAGAACAAAATGCCAACGAGAAAATTTCTAACAATGAAGAGGTAATAATTGGTTTCTCTATTATTCCGCTGGATAATTTCAATCACATACGCAAAAGCAGGTTTAACACTAAGAAAACTACAGTACATAAATGAGAGACAACACTGACACCCACTGGGAGCTTTCCACTGCCATCTATAAGTGCAGGTTTATATCACAAATATGCAGGAAATACTACAACTAAACACATCCTTCTAAAGAAGTAATTAAGAAACCACTTAGGAATTCTTGAACTGAAACGTATGTATTTCTTCCTATGGATGCATTGTTTTGCTTTGATTCATTTTTGGAGGGTGAAATAAAAGTACACACCAAAAACGTCTTCCAAACCTTTTCATGTTTCCTTCACAGAGACTGATGGTTCCATTGACAAAATCATATTATTTCTCAAAGCTTCAGTTTTAAAATTCAGAGTCATGTTATCATCCGGTTTTGGAAAAAGATTTAAGATGTTGAGTTCTTTCTTTTTTTCCTAAATAATATTTATTATTATATCTTCTTCCAATGTAAGAATCAGACGCTGGACTAAAATGCTTTGCTCTACTGAGCAAGCCTTACACACTCTGGTGCACAACAAAATTACCAAAATATATGTATGGAGTTCTGTGCTACAAATGATACCTAAATGACCTGCTAACAATTGTATTGCTTTAAATAAAGCAGGTGGCAGAAGAGTTTCTCCCTGCCTTGGCATAGAGGGTAAATGATAATTGTTATAATAGAATAGAAGTGTCTCCAATTCTCATTTTGAAGGCCTGACAGTAGTTGAAAGTAATTGAATAAAACTGTTTCTTTGCAGAGCTAGATGGTCTAAAAAAAGGGAAGACTTGCTTTCAAAGCAATGCTGTTAAGCCTGGCAGCATGGCTGATTGAACCCAGATATGACTTTGAAAGAAATACAGCAGAACTGCTGACTTCAGTTGGCTCGTGAGATTAGAAACAAATGAAACCATCTGTTGCATGATGTGCTGTGCCAAAGTAGCTGCTATTGAAAACAAACAACTGAATTGGAACTGGATGCAATTATTTCTGCATAATTACCAGTAAGAGGGGAGGAAAATACTCAAGCTGTCTAGCCAGCCTGGGGTGCTACCAAAATACCAACAGGTAACCAAACCAGCTTCATACTGTCAAAAAGTGAGTAAGATATATCCCTAGAAGTTATGAGGATCTGCCTCTCTTAACAAAGAAGAGTGAGACAGCCTTGGGGATGGCTCCTGGTATTATCTCTTCAACTCCACGGTCTCTTAAAAGTTACAAAAAAAAAAAAAAAATCACCATGCAAGAATGAAGACTTGAAACTTGTAGCTGAAGAGAACTGAGAATGTTTTGAGTTGAATTTTATGTTTCAGTTCTTCATCAATAGGAGATTTGTATGAGACCCTCTCATAGATTATGTAAAGAGGAGAAAACAACACCAAGCTAGTGTAGGCAGAAAGCATAAACAAGAGAGCTGAGTAGAACTGTCAGCAATCAGTTTCCCATACCTGGAAATAGTATGCAGGCAACAAGACTGACCAGAAAAGAAACTGACAGCCCTGGGTATCTGCCTCCCACATAATAAGTTAGCTCCTCTAACCAAGAATCAGTTTAATTTGAATAAAACATCATCTGTTCCAGTGTCACAAATGATACCCAGTTGAGATGACCATGGTCAATCATGACCAAGATGGCTGAAAGATAGTGGCATGTTCTGCAGATTAGACAAAGAAAAAAATTTCAAAGCTACAGCCTCCATTACCTGGCTATGCATGCCAACAGCTGGTTAAACTGATTGAGATTTCAGCAGTCTTTCTATATTCCTACTTTGGTTTCTCTACCAGAAAGCCACATAGAATCATAGAATAGTTACAGCTGGAAAGGACTTTAAGATCATCTAGTTCCAACCCCCATACCATGGGCAGAGACAGCTCACACTAAACCATGTCACCTAAGGCTCTGTCAACCGTTGTGAAGATTGTAAGTAGACCAACCATAAACCAATTCATGAATTTAATACAGATAATGTATATATTATATACAATATATGGGGGTGAGGGAAGGGGGGGGAAGGGGAGGAGAGAAAGAAGAGGATGACTAATTTATCAAGCCAAGAAAACAGAGACAGAGTCTCAGACTAAAGAATAGAAACACAGATTTACTAGAACTTATACCAGTCCACTTTCCATAATAAGAGTTGATGGATCTGAATGTTTCAAATATTCTCCTGGGGAAGTTTTATAATGCCACCAGATTTTCCCCTATCCTTTGAACACTTTGCAATTAAAACATCATCACCCTAAAGCCTTCCCAGAGAGATGGAACCATTCCTGTGTGTATTCCTGAGCCAAAGGTCAGGAAAATCAGAATGCCCAGCCAAGACTTATTCTAGACCCATCATGTAAGCCTTTTACATGTCAGGAGTTTGTGCTAGGCTTTGGAAAGCTGTTGACACTTCACAGAAAACTTTAAGAGAACATACCCATTCTATTTCAAGAGCTCTCATGTATTCTAGTGTCCCTGCCCACCATCTGTGTCACTAAATTGGTTACCAGAAACACATAAAAACAGGGCTCTGTCTTTGTGCCTGCTGGCTATTTCCCAAATTCAATCAATCCTCTCTGTACTGAAATCATATTCACTATAGCTGATTATTTGTATGTTGGTGTCACCTAGAGGCTCCATTTCCAATCACAGCTTCTTTGCGTGAGCAGAGTATAAAAATAGTATTTAAAGTTTAAATAAATATCAAAAAGAGCATGTGGAGGAAAGGAATGTAAGAGTAATCATGGTGGACCAGGTGGTACTTTGCAAATCTTCCATTTACAAGAAACGCGTCAGAATGTCATAAGAAGAAAACAGTGTTTCTAGAAGAAGTATGCACAAACAGATGAATCTCAAACACAAAGAATGTAGTCATCTCAAGATCCTTCTAGATAAAAGATAGAAAATAAATCACAAATATCTGTGGAGAGATAGTGTCCTATGCAGTTTTCTGTGAAATACACAGTGCTCTTTAACTACAAAAAAAGGGCATAGTGAAGAAACTGCCACAGAACAAACATCCTCGTATATTTCTTTTAAATACATATATAAGCCCTTTCGCAGCAAGTAAAAGTAAGGCATCAAAGCAGTCAAAGAAACAACCTGGTTTAATGACTGGCTGATCTAGGAATATGCAATATGACTGTTCAATGTCATCTGTTCTCATCTGATCCAAATTATACCCAGCTAACATGTGGTGGCTGTTCTATGGTCTCTGAGATAATACTTCAGCAGCCTCAGCTCAGTTCTTAGTAGATATTTACTGAACAATTAACATCCTCTCAGATACACACACATGCTTATTCCATAGAAAGAACAGAATTAGCCTGGCCGGAAAACACATTACCTCTTTCCAATCTAGAATGATGCTGACATATTATATTACCAAATTCATAACTATAAGACTTATTGGCAAATGAAAGACCACAAAGACACCTGACAATAAGACAATAACCCAGCTGAATTTACCATTATGTAAACATGGATTTTGACTCCTACCAAAAATGTTCTGAGCAAATTTTATTAATAGAGATGACCAAAGGTTGAATGCTTCTATTTCATGGTGCTTTCAGCACTTCAGAACTTCCTTCTTTCTTTAAAAAATAATAAAAATTTAAAAAAAGTATTTACTTCTAGATAGAAAGCGAAGCATTCCATTCACGAAAGGTAAGAGTAATGGGCAGTTGTCACAGTCTGCTACTAGAAGTTAGAATGTGGAAGACATTGGTTCAGTTTTCAAGTCTGTCCACAGTTCTCCATATAGCTAAAAAGCACTTGCATCACAGAAGCCTTTTGAGTTTTTTCTTGTATTTCACACAGACTCTTCCATATACCTCAAACATTTAATGTACCACCATCTTTATTCATACCAGTAAAAAAATATCACCTGGCCAGCAACATTTTTGCACAAAAGATCTGTCACTCCATTTATGTACTAATGAATTCCTATTTAGTTTAACTACAACCATTTTTACAAAGTAATTCTTTTATTCTCTTTAGTTATACATTTACATCCCACACACTAGTAAAACACATACAAACAAATGGGTAAGTTAGCTCATTCTAAATAACTTAAAAGCTGCATAGACAAAGAGGTGCATCAGATGCTCCAATTTAATTACTTACCTTGTGCACACATTCAAGGTCAAGTGGTTTTTATCATCTTTGTCATCCTTTACATCAACATTCAAGTCAAAGGCTTCTTGTTTTTGGACAGATCTGAGCCTCTGATCAGTGTGCTTTGTGTTGTAAATAACGTTGAGCTGTGGATTTCAAGTAGAGACATTAGATGACATGTGTAAAGCAAATCTATATGGGGTTAAAACACTAAGTTTCTAACAGTGCAATGCCAGAGGAGTGCCCACATGAAAGCTGTATGCATGAGATTCACAAGAATTCTCTGAAGGAAATAACCTTTCTGAACACTTTGTAATGCAGCAGAACCAATGCAATTAGCAGGATGCAATGGAGGCAAACACAAGGAAGCTCTAGGACAACCAGCAACTTTCTCTGTATTTGTTGTCTGCTAGTTTGTAATGTGCGCAGCTACTTCCTGACTGTGAAATGAGAAGAATAAAGACAAACTTCAGAGACTGACTCCCACTGGGTTAAAAGAGACAGGCTGCATATGAAAGCAGATCAAGACCAAATACATAGCATATGTACAGAATTTGTCTTTAGTCTTCATGTCACAGCATTCATACACTCAAAAGAGATGAGGAATGGCATGTCACTGTAAGCTCAGAACAACACAATTTCCTTGCTGTTAAGTAAGCAGTTTCATCATTTGGTTCATCTCTGCAAAGACAAAGCTACAGTCTTCAGGCTGCCTCAGAGACAGAGCTCTTGCCCCTTCTGCTTAGCAAGTGCCAAGCTCTGCTAAGTGAGCCAAGTAAGGAAATATGACAGGATTTCCAGTGCAGGACAGTAAGATTAATACAAAATAAACTCATGTATTAGGCACAGTTTGAGATTTTCCAATTCTTCTACTGTAGCTAGGTATAAGATGCTTGAGACAGTGGTAGATGAATGGTAAAACCTGAAGCCCTTAAACGAGGTCTCAATAATTAGGAGATAGCCTGATTATCTTAATATCCTATAAAATTACCAGTGCTGACAGCAAAAGCAGAAATGCTGGACCTGGAATTGAGCAACCAATGAGTACTTTCATGTTATCAGCCATCACAGAAAGTTGTGCAGTAAAAAAATAGTCTGTACTGCCTACAGAACTGAACTTCATGATGTAAAGAAACAGCTGAAAATTGCCTTACTACCACACTGGAGGATGACAGCAATTTTTAAGAGTATCAGGGGTCTAGAAAACTATGGCTATCAAGTAAGCTCGGTACCTACACCAGGAAACACAATCAAAACTATAATAAAAAGTCAAACTAGCGGACAAATGAGTAACTATGACATGTTGGAGAACAAGCTATTGATATAAACCCACTAGCTACCTGAACCAAATGAAAAAACTCAGTCAACAGAGGTCTGTCTAGTGTAAGCTACACGGATATTACATTGGCATGTAGCTGATTAGGACGAGTTCTACCTAAAGGGTACAAGCCGAAACAAAAGAAACTGCCAAGGGATAAAAGGCTGTTAGAAGACAGGCGGAAAAGTTCATACATAAAAGGAGCGGAGTCCTAAAGGAATCTCTTCTAGGTGACCACCATTAAACATATCCATACATGATATATTAAAAAGGGTGAATCCTGATGTCATAAAGTTTGCTGATTATACTAATTTATCTGAGGTAGCAAAGACTAGGATTCCTGAAAAGAGTTGCAGAATTAAAGAATTTTTATGTACATAATAATGGGTTATGCACTGTTTACTACCAAATCTGTTTAGCATTTAAGAAATGGTAAAATGCATGAAAATTCAGCCATAAATAGCTAAGTTGGAAGAAGGACACAGAATTACTTTCATGGGAAAGACAAATAGGAAATAGTTTTTTGTGCAATGCAAGTTTAAATTATGGAATTCCTTCCCACAAGATGCTGCAGATACTAAGCTGTACAAATGTTCAAGGGCAAAATAGACAACTTCTTGGAAATGAAATTTCTAAGCCCACAGAAAATATCTCCATCTGAAGGTCTTCAATAATATATAGTAAGAGGTAGAAGACAGTCAGGTAATATATTACATTATTTATCTTCTTATACTCTCTCCTGGGCATCTACCTCTGGCCGCTGTGGAAAACAGAATGCTGGGCTAGACTGAGCTTTGCTCTGACCCAGCACAGCCCCTCTTATGCCTTTTCTCCAGATACAACAATTAGAGGAGCAGATTCAAGGTTCTTCATACAATATACTATTAGCTGCAGAACTATGTGCTGCAAGAAACTGTGGTTCCTGTATGTGGCAAAAGGGTATACCAGTGAGGTATCACTTCATGTTTGCCCTGTTCTAGTAGCCTTCATTGGTCATCTTCTCTTTACTCCCACTATAGGATACAGGATAATGAACAATATCAGCTGTCCCAGCATATCTGCTCTAGCATACTCATGTACTTATACCCAATAAAAGATACCAAAAAAAAAAAAAACCTTTGAGAAAACGTATTAAGGTGCTTCAGACTGATTAACACCCAAGGCAATGTTGATGGTAACTGCAGCATCCCTCTGCTGTGGCAAAAATGGGACACCGGCTCTTGAGAGAGGACAAGAGAACAGGTTGGTGACTCAGCACTTCACTGTGATGACTCAGAAAGTTCAACTTTCAAAATCAAATACAAAATCAGAAAGTTAGAAAATGTTTACTATCAAAGAAGAGTTTACATTATTTAGCAAAATAGTGATTTTTACCAAGAGAACAGTAAGTTTGAAAACAGTTTTAATATACAAACAAATAATCCTCATGTCTCTTAGTCATCAAGATAAAACATACTGCAAGGCAGGGGATGATCTTCTTCTTTGATTTTGGTAGAAAAACAATTAGAAAGTGGTTCATATACTTTCAACATACACTTTGCTTGGCTAAGGAAAAGGGAATGAAGAATGCTTCTGGAAAATCACAGTCCCTTTACACAGTTTCTGGCAGCAAAGGGAAAACTGTCAGTCCACATTTAAAGATATGACAGGGGGTTGTACAAGTTATAGGTTAGCAAGACAGTTACAGGCTAGCAAATCTGTGCAGAGGAGTCTTTTAATTTCTAATTTTTGCTTTTGCTGCTATGCCTCTCATGATTTCCCTTGTTCTACCCTGCATTGCTGAATTTAGCATGCTGTACGAGTGCAGAGACAAATCTGTACAGGCGCTTAGGACAAGCATGGTGCAACAGGGAAGATTTATCCTGTACAACTGCTCTGCAGGAGAAGGCAGTACCAAGGATTAAGCCAGCCTAGAAAGCCTGCCAGTTACAGGCATGCAGAAAGTTTGGTAAAGACACGCTGGTGGTGCTTCAACAGTCTGTCATCACAGAAACAAAGCTGTTTTAACTTTTGCCAGAAAAAGCTAATGAACAGGAATTTACTGCTAAGGCAGGATGTCTGAAACCACATACCAAACAGGTCAATCAGCTAGTATTTTCATGGAATAAGTTATCTCTGTTACGGTCTGACTTTCCTTTCCTGATTTCTCATGACAATGAAGGAAAAACCTTTTTTGTAACAAACAATTAAAGCCTCCTTCATTATACACTCTTACTTTGGGGACAGAATGCTATTATAGAGAAACTAGCATTAAATCAACAAAAATGGGCAACTGCATTTCTTCCTAACCCTTTTAAGAAGCAGCTGCTAAAGCTAAAGGTGGAACTGATCCAGTCTTGTTATAGTGTAACCAGTTCTCGTGAAAGGCCCAAGAAAAAGCTAAAAGCTAATCTTCTGCATGACAGAGATGCTTGTAATAGTATCTGACCCACTCAATTGCACTACGTTTAAAAAACGTCACTCATTTATAAAGCCTTAATCCATGTCTCTTTATCCTTTTCTTTTTGTTCTTCAACTAGCAGCACATATGTGCTTGATTGAGGACACAAATTCAATGAAATAATCTCCAATATTTTTCTCTCCCTTTTTGACTCAGTATCTACTCAAACTGTAATGGAGAAGTATGTGTGCTTTTATATTAAAGTGTACCTTTTCCACTACCATCACAACAAATAACATTTAGTCCCTTGTATTTTACTAAATTATACACCAAGTGGAAAAAAAAAAAAACAGTCAGTGCTTTTCAGTGAAGAGTAACAAGTGATTCCCATTTTTTTGATTCGCTTCCTCTCTGTATGTGACCAGGAGATCAAGGAGATCTTGTTCACCTATCCACTTTGCCCATACCAATACCCCTTTAGCTTGCTCACTGTTCCCTTGTTAGTCCTGGATTTCAGTGGCATTCTTCCCTCTAGAAGGCACGGGCCATGCCAATTAGAGGCCAAGCCCATTTCACAGCGACTCAAGACAGCAGAGAATTCTCTTTCAAGACTTTCAGCAGGTCAACAAGGGAAGATGGCTTCTTTGACTCCTTTCTCTGGAAAGTGTCTCTCATATACCCTTAATTTTACACTCACTCTCTCTTTCCCCTTGTAGAGTCAGTGTCTTAAGTCATCCATAGTGTATGCCCACATAATGAATGGATGAACTAGGAGACTTTGTCCCTAAGGCCACAAAACTACAATTAAATGTCTGCTTTTCCAATTATATTACCCAAAACAAATAAATTTTCTGAGATCCTGCAGGGTCAAGTATGAATACACTGCCAACTTGCACACACAGTGAGATTTCACAAAAAATAAGGTGTTTTTTTTAAGAATCCGTTCTGTCAGGAAAGCAACTTTTTCCATTAATGAACCAAATCTTGTGTTTTGTGATATTTAAATGAATTACTGTTTTGACATGCTGCTTTGGCCAGAAAGTCAAATCCCAGAACAGTGAATCTCACCACTGTACTTTGGCGGGCCTAAGACAATGAAACCCAGCTGAAGAAATGTGATCGCCTTGTCATATGCAATCTGATTTATTAAATGCGGCCCAGATCTAGCTTGTCTCTGGGAAAAAGAGAAATCTCATTCAAATGGCATCAATGCTCTGTCTTTTAGAATACCAGACCTGCTAAAAGAAGCAAAAGGAAAGAACTGATCCCAGCAAAGAAAAGGTTTGAAGAAGCTACTCCACTGTATTAAGGAGAAAACTTTGAATCAAGTCACAGCACCTCTTGACTCAGGAAGCTGCAGGAAAAAAGGCAACAGAAGAAGATAATCTGGCGTTGGTCCCTCACCACCAGTCATTTGGGAGCACATTTGCATGTTCAGACAACAAACCAGGAACTTAACCTATAGTGCTATACACCCCCAAAAAGCTTTCTACCCACAGAGTCAACTACTGGCTATTTTGGGTGGAAGACTTCTGCTCAGTCTTCACCAGACATGCTGGTTTGGATGTGAAAGTTTCCTGCTGGCAAAAATGTAATTGGAACCAATACGCTTTCACAAAAGGCATTCCTTTCAATAAATCAGCATCTTCCAGCAAGAAACAATTTGCTGAAAAGTTTTTGATAAGCTCATCTGACGAATGGGTTGACTTAATATCAGGGAGTATTTCTCAACAGTGATTAAGTTAAGTAGCTTAACTATTCTGGAGCCCCACTTTGTTAACATTCCACATACACTCACGCTGAAACCACAGATGTGTGAATGCAGTCCTGCTGAGATGTTCATGCCTATCTTGGCCTGCAGATCTGAATCTACACAATCCTCTGAAACTTTTGAACTTTGCTGTAAACTTCGTTGGCACTTCTGGGAATTAATAAACATGGGACATGATTTATGGCACTCTGGGTTTTGCAGACTGATGCTGCATGAATGAGGGGTATCTCACTGCTGTTCACTGCTGAGAGGTATCTGTGAAGGTTCTTTTTAAATGGTCTTTTATCCAAAAGCATATTTACCATCACCATGCTTCCTAGTTTCCCAGACATAAGAACACCGAAGTAAAGGTCAGGTTGAAAGGAACTTGAGATGGAATCTGACCTGGCACAAAACTTCAAGATGATTAAAGTCAGCCTAAATTCAGTTTTCTCGAGTACGACTATAAGGACTCTAGCAGGAGCTCTGTCTGGTTTTACGGTAAGATTCAGCAATCATGAGTTTATTTATATACTTCCAATAAAATGACTCTGTCATGATCAGAGACTAATATTTCTGTATTATCTGTAGCTTTTCAAAGGTCTTCTCTTTCACCTGTGTGGTTCTAAGCCACTATCATGGACAGAACAACAGGGAAGAAAGACCCATTTACGGCCATATCAAATGAGATCCACCACTGTCTTCTTCACACAGGATATTTCTCATGGCGTTAGGAAAAATCTTGGAGGCAGAATTTTTTTCAGAACACAGTCTCTTATGACTGAAGAGCAAGCAGCTGAAAAGGCTCTTTATGTTTTGCTAGTTCTAAATACTGTATGTGCTTATCCCAGATTAATTTGTATAAATATAAGTAAAGTTGTCTGAATTTCTACTACCGAAACACAGTCTTCCACAGGACAAGCAGAGAAAGGATCACTATACCACCTTCTACTCTTTGCCACGCCCCACTGCTGGCTGATGTGAAGCATCTATTACTGTTGACAGTTTGCACGATCCTTTGACTCTAGTCTTTCACACTATTTCAGAACAGTGTAAAAATTGCTGAAGAACCTGGCCACAACACACTTGGTTTTCAGGTTTTGCACTATGGTTATATTCTACTTCAACAAAAGGAAAGTAAGTCTAATAACTAGTAGTGTAATCTATTTCTGTATTGATCTGTGCCTTACTATGGTTTACCTCAGGTTTCCAATGAAGCATATCTACCTGGTCCACATGCCTTTTTTACTCTGGCCTTTGTGCCTGCAGACGTGCCACTGCAGTCCTTTGTCTTGCAAATGGACACTACATTCCTACAGGAGGACAGGGCTGCTTTGATATGGCTCTGGCCCATGGAAGTGCCCCAAAACTGTCAGTCATCCAGCAGTACTTAAAAGGCCAGGCCATTGGACATAAACAAACACATTAATACGTCCATTCACACAATATTTGGTTCACAGCATTCTTCAATTAGTAAAATGCTTTGTTACTGATTTAACACATTTCAGAAGATTGTTCTTACTAACATGTTTAACGAAGGTCCAAAATTCAGCAAGAATAACTGCACTGCATACCTGAAAGACAGCAAATCCTGTTCCATCCGCTGCCACTGTAATTGTCATTGGTTGTACAGGGTCAAGCTGAAAGAAAGATGAGTAAATCAGTATTTTCAAAGTACTTCCAGTCAGCAAACTTTACGAAATATTCCTGACTTTCTACAGTACCTCCTTGGTCTGAAGCAGAAAACGGTTTCGAGTATCAATCGAAAATATTTCTGGTATTTTCAAAGAAGGTGCTGTCACTGTTAAATCCATTTCTGTTCTGCCTGCAGTAGTCAGAGTTGCGAACAGACTCAAGGCTTGCAGAGCCACCACCGTGTCCTGTTCAGAGAAACAAATCCTTCTGTAATAAACACTGAACTACTTGTGTAGAGGCTATGCCTTGGGGAGCTCATGGTCTCTGCATTGTCCCATTTGTTGATTACGTTGGAGTCTTCATGCAGCCACCCCCATATCTCCATTGGGATTCCACTGCCATGAAGGATCCCAGCACAGAAGAGGGATAGCAACACAAGTTGAACACTTGAAGTGCCTCTTCCAAGTCCTTACAATTATATTCCCATGCTTACATTTCTCACATTTATATTTCACGCCCTGAATTCAGAGAGTTCAAGATGTCTAGAAAAGCTATCTGCCATTGCTGAAGGTGACTTCAGAGCTCTTCCACATCCTAGGCTCAAATGACTCTCAGAAACATAGGTGAAAATCAAGAGGGCAAAGAACCATCTACAGAGAAGATAGATGATCCCCTTGTCATGCTCTAAAGCAGAAGGCTTTTCACCAAGAAACATTCACAGCTGAAGCATGAGTTGCACAGCTCAGCATGACAATGCTGTGTCCAATACATAGCCTGAAAAGTTACAGAATATGGTCAGACCCACAGTCATAGGCCTCTCTTGCCCAGCAACACAGGCTTTGCAGAACTTGCTACTCTTCCCTATGATTTAAATCTACTTTCATATATATGCTATTTTTTGTACAACTTGTATTCCTGTAAATATTAAATATCTATATTTTATGCCCAAACATTAAAAGCATTATAAAGCAAAATATACTGATTCCAATTCATAATAAGCTACACCACATATACAAATTGCAGTGAGTTATGACACCCTAACTTACAAAACATCACACATGCAACTAATTACTTTCCTCCTTATTGTTTACCAATACATTTCTAATGTAATAAATTCATGGAAGAAAACATTCCCAATGTTTTTTTTTAAGTAATCTCAGAAGTTAACAGAAAGTATGGGGTCGTTTCCACAAAATAAAAATGCCATCCTAAGAGACACTGGAGTAATTTTGAAATCAAAACAGTTTAGACTATGGAAGAATAAAAGGATTAAATGAATTTCTTAACTTCATACTCAGGAGTAAATGGTACATTGATGGATTTTCAAACTTTCAAGTAAAAATGGTTTCTGGAGAATAGAGAAAAGCTTTTTAAACCCATATAGTGCTTCAATCAGCCTCTTCAAATAATAAGCAAGAATCAACATATTATGAAAATATGAGAAACGCAGGGGAACTAGGCTGGTTGCTGCATTTTATTTAGTAGAACTAATTTATCTCAGATCAATACCAACAAACATTGGAAAATAATGAAGGATAGCCTGTACAGCTTGGTACCAAGCAGTATGATGAAATATGACATTTTACTGTGACCAGCATTTGCAATTAATTTAAAAGCTAGTTTAAACTAATGGAATCCAAATTACTATATAGACTTTCTGGATGCCAGCACAGATTACAAGATGTGGTTTCAATAACATGGAAACCTCCTGGAGATAATGAATATGTTCCAAATTTCATGGCCCATCAAAAATTTATGCAATAATGAGGACAAAGTACATTATTAAGTTAAGACCAACTGCCAACAGAGGCACTAGGTTAGGACGTTTCTCTAAAACCTACTCCCATTTCTTATCTTAGTTTCAGAAGTTTGAGGATCCACATATGGAAAGAATAGAAAGAGGTTTCTCTCCTTGGAAAGCAAACAAGCACAGATACTTTGAAAAATCTGATTTATTCTTTTTCCATGGGCATCACTTTCTTCATTTAAGATATTTTGTTATTATTACTTTATATAATCAAGGTGATCCTCTAATTCTGTTTTTTATTACACTTGCCAAAATAGTGAAACTGGTAGTCCAGGTTTAAGATGCCAATAACACAAAGAAGGCAAGTCTGCACATAGCCAAGGCTATTATAGCAAAACAAAATCCAGTAATTTTTATGTAAAAAAAAAAAAGTTCCCTTTTTAATTTTTTTTTAATATACGATGCTCATTTAAAAAGTATAACAAAGCCCCTTGAGACAAGATATTACCTGAGTAGATGAAAATCCCCCAAGGTGATTTCTTTGTTGACTTAACCATTTCATAATAGGTATCCCCTCTGCTAATCTGTCTTGATGAAAGTGCGATAACAGAGCATATGCTGCAAGTTCAATATCAATGGACCGTGGTTGCCATGAATCAGAAATTTCAGAAGCAGGTGTTATCCAGAAACGAAATTCTCCTGCAGAAGGAACAAATAATAACCTCAGATCCACAGAATGACATCTTTGGACTTCTCAGAAAGACTTAATTAATGCTTACTTATGGTATCTAGCCAGGTTTTTTAAAATAGTGTTAATGTTTAAGCATGTGTTACATAAAGGACTGACTTAAGCACTTCCTCAGCAGTGGCTGCATCTAGATACAAAAAAGCCACAGTCCAAATAGTCACTCCCATTGATTTCAGTGAACTTTACATTGATCCTTTTGTTGTCAACCCAAAGTGCTCACATAAAGGAGCCTTTGTGAAAAGGCCATTTTGTGAAAAGGCTGGCGTGCTCCTTTCTCTTCAGGACTGGAGAAGGCATCTCATGCAGCACAGCTGCTAAACAGCTTCTTTCTTGAGTGAAGCCTTCCAAAAAAGCGATTTTCTCCCTTCCCAAAAGTGACCATAAGAAAGTCCTAACCCAGTAAACACAGAAGTACAGAGGCTGTGTTACTAGGTTACAACATTAATTCCTTAAGATTTTTCAGGAGGACAGTTACTATTTTGAGACCAAAACTTCAATTGCTTACATCCATGTGGTTTGTTCTTCCCCTAAACCAAAGAATAAAATTCAGTCATGCCAAACTCGGAAGAGGTTAAACATAATGAGATGATGGGTCCCTCTAGAAAATGCAACAGACCTCAACACTGTGTTTCAGAAAATCCCTCAACTCTTCGGTACTGATTTTAACTAATTGCCATCCAACACCCTCCTGACTGAAATCAGTTTGAAATAGCTAACCTCATCCATCTCTCTTTAACCAGCCTGATCTTACAAGTGTATGTAATAACATGGGAGAACTCACAAGTCATGTTTTTCAGCAGCATCATGGTATTCCCATCAGGAACATGGTAATTGAGACTGAAAGGCCTAGCTTTGTTGTGAATTGTAATTGTATTTTGGATGCTTTTCTTTAAGACATCTTGGAAGTTCTTAGCTTATTCTCTACACCACACACAAAACAGATTTAAATTCTGAATAATGATTCTCTTTATGTCTAATTCCATATGCAACTGCAGATATATAATAAGTATGTTTAAATTTGACAAAAGTCCATCTATACAACTGTATATGATAGTTGTGCAGTACCTTGGTGTTCGGCTCTCTGGTTCAGTATATTCAGTGCTTCCTTTGCTTTTATACTTTTTGCCCAGGACAATGCATATGTCACAAGTGCCAAAGTGTAATTATCTGAAATGCCTTCTTCTAATTTATCTTCCAGAAAGTTTGTAGCACTCTTGATGACATAAGCATGCTGCAAATGAAGATTATATTGAAGATTGTACAGCAAGTGAAAGATTTATTGAAACATTATAATTTAAAAGAAAAATTTGTACAGAAACGTTACTATCGCCAACCAACAATCCAGAAATACTGAAAATCTCTTTCAGAGTCACAGACATGAACCTCAAAGGCAAGACTTTTGATCTGGCACTGTCCTTTATGAACATGAGGAATTGCAGTAAAATCAACTAGAATGACCTAACATCTCTAAGGACAGCTCCCCCCATAAATTTCTTTGCAAGTTCTTGGACTAAAGCCATGACAATATTCTTATTAAAAGCAACTGCCTTCAGTTTTTTCAAAGGCACATAAAATTGAAAAGCTAACAGCACAACTTTGTATTGTCTCAGGTAGCTAAGGGAAGTTTAACAAAATCAGGTTATATTTTGTCTCTGATCAGATGTCCCTCAATTTCCTTGAACTACCAAGTGTTTGCCAGGTACTATGGCAATTTATGAAGTGTTCCAGTAATTGTAAATTCTGTTTATGAATTCCAATACCTGTTTATCTGGGAACCCTAGGAGGGACGACATGATGTAAGCTGTGAGAGTGACTGGATTATTGGTGCCTCCTTGAAGATCACTGTGTAGCACTTTTCCAGGCTCACGAAATTCTCCATTTAACTTCTGATGCCGAACGATCCATTTAGCTGTATCCACGAGTACATCTTGGTCAATATCTATGAATGGACGAGCTTGAAGGAAACATCTTAATACAAAAGCTGATAACCTTGGGGGGAAATTTAATCAAATACAACAAAATTAGCAACATATTACAGCTTCTTCTGTTTAAGATGATGTATAAATACTGTGATGTATAAGGCGTTCTACACACACCTCCCAAGCACAGAGGAAAATACATGCCTCACCTAGACAAGCAAGTAGACTAAGCTTAATCCACAAAAAAATGAAACTCTGTCCTTGTTTCTCAAGATCACCTCTTTTTGCAGCTGTTATGTTTCAAAAATAAATACAGAGTATAGACTCCAAGTCTGCCAACACATGTACACCTTTATTCAAATGTTGCTCTCCTGCCTTCTACTGCTGGGCTAAAATGGCAAAAATCATAATTTACAAAGTAATGCAGTTATGAGTATGATGTTAATTACCACCATTTTCCCTGTAATTATACCATTGAAACAACCTTTGTTGTTTTACTATTAATCCCAAATTCTGCTTTGACTCCCTTCTTTGCCAAATATACATTCATGTAACCTGTCATCGCACTACTGAAGTACCGGAGTTGCCAGGTCAGATAAATTATATTCATTTTCCAATCCACTAATACTGAGTCAAAGGCACATCCTGCTGATGTCAATGAAAGATGCTCACTGACTCCAGAAAGAGTGCCTCAATCAGTGGCATAGTTACTGGGATGGTTCTCTTTAAAGTCAGCAGTATGTACTGATATACGCAAGTATAAACTAACTGAACCTGGCTTAGCTGAATGAAGTGCTAGAACTTGTCTCTGTTATCTATCTCGCTTCCACTACTATGCTCACAATGCTTCTTGGCGTGAAATTCAACACTAAAAAAAGGCTTTCTCACCTCTACTTATAGTCTCAAGAAAGGAGGTATGAGAGAGGTTAAGTAGGACAAATTTTTAGCACCAGTAACTCTGTTCAACCCCTAGGAAATGCTTCAGGCATTCTTTAGCCTCCAGTATGGAGAGAACTGAAATCTGAAGCAATAATGACCACATAGACCGAAATAGTTTTAGTCAACTGGAAGAACAAGTCATTTAATTATTATTCTTCATTCCTTTGAGGAAAGAAATAGAAAAACTTTCAGACCGAGCTATTTCTCTGGCTGAAATAATTCATCATTCATCTTCTGCAAAATTAAAGAGCCTTGCCCTAATAATAGCTTTGACAGTATGTTATCTAGCAGAATGACCTTAGAATCATAACGAATGACTAATGAAAACCAGGCAGAAGGCTAATACAGATGGAAATTTTTACCACCTTCTCAAAAAATTTTTAGTTGCAGGGAAAATATCTAAAATACTTAAATTCCACATTGAATCTGGCAGAACTACTTACCATGTGCTCCCAGAGGGATCATCATTTCCAAAGGCACTAAAAGAGCCATCATCTCTCTGGAAAAGCAGCTCTCTCTGGTAGCCTGAAGTGGAAAAGCAGAGACAGGTATTGCACACTTTCCTCTCATGTGGGTTTCGGCACAAACTGTCTGCTGATGTGAAGCAAGGCACTTTTTAAGGTTGAGAAGGGCAGAACCTGACCTAGCATTTAATAAAAAGTCTCCCAAATATGTAAGAACACACAAAACCACGCAGAAGATGATGAGAAAGCGAGCAGCAGTAACATGAGGGATCCATCTACAAAAGCAGAACCAGAAGCTCCTGCTCACGCTCGCAAGAGTACTCGATGGCTCCAGGAGCACAGCAGCAGAGAGCAGAGAACAAAGTAGCAGCTATAGTTCAGTGCTTCATCAGTCTGGGGAGCTGGAGCTGTGCACCTACAGAACTACTCTATCTTTCCAGCAGAAGGAAGGACAAGCAAAAATGAAGTATTTTCCAACTGGAAGGGCAAATTGTACAGCAAAGCTACAAATGCTGCACAAAACAAGACTCTTTCAGCAGCTTGCTTTTCCCAAATCAAAGCACTAGTTATCTGAACAGGCATGCTGAAAGAGGTTACTCTGAAACCAGTGAAAAATATCAAAAGACCTGAATATCCTGAAATCCTGAAATGGATCCGTTTAAAATGTATGCAAAGATTCTTCAGCATGCAGAACAAGCACAGCTTTCCCCTGACTGCTGAATGTCTATAATAAAAGTGCCCCAAGGGCTCACTAGCAGCTCACAACCACGAGCAGCATCCTAAATAGTTGACTTCAGTGCAGAACCAATGTTCACTAATGTTAGAAATTAAAAGTTTCCTACGATATGCTACTCCCTGTAGTTTCTAAAATCTTATATTTTGCTTGCCATTTGTTTAGCCTAACAATAATCGTATCTATTTATACCATTTCAGAAGACGTCTTTTCATCTTTCCCTCTACCTTGTCTTTTTCCTTGGGTATTTTGGCTATTATAATTAAGAAAGTATATTCATTAGTTTAACACCTGACAGATAAAGACACAATACTGAATCATCCAGGCAGAAGGAAAACCCGTAGGCAACCATTAAGTCCTACACAAATTAAGGAATTTATAAATATATTCCGTGAGGTCCACACAACTACAAGTGTTTCCCTGCAAAATGTTCCTTGTTTTTTACTGATAAAAAATTAATCAACTGCTTACATACTATTCTGTATATATATATTCTGTATATATATTCTGTATACATATTCTGTATGTATATTACATACTATTCTGTATATTCTACATAGTGAGTGAACCACAGCCTTAATTACTGAGGAACAAATGGTCTGATCCCCCAATCTAAGGCATAATGTAAGACGAAATCCTAGTCAGAAATTGTCTATAAGTAGAAGAGATAAAAAGATACAGTACAGCAGTGCACCTTCCCGTAGGAACTCTTAACCCACTAGCATCGGGTTTAGTTTTTGTCTCTTTAGAAGAGTTTGAAATTAAAATTTCCACTTAAGTATAGGCTTCTTACAATGTATTTATCATGACAGTTGTTGATTACATGATTAAAACTGGTGAATCTTTCCTGTACAGACAAATCTGCCATCTCAGTTAATGATCTTGAGGAATCAAGCACTCTTGAGTAGGAAGAATGAAGAAGGAATGAGTGGCATCACCAAGGAAAACAAAAGTCACTGTCAAATTTAAGTCTCAAAAAAATGTGCTCTGAGGAACATGAATACATGTATATATACAAATAGATTGCTTCCTCTTCAAAGATATCTGACTGCAAGGCCTGCAAACTGAGCTTTTTCTGCTTCTTAGCAGAAGGGGCAATACATAGCAATAAGTATTATTATAACCACCCTGTTGGTAGTGTAAAAGCACTGAACAAAGACCAGCAGCCTGCTTAACAAAGACTGCTGAGTGGCCTTTACAAAGGGAAAAATTTATCTCATAATTTATTAAGATTGGGAGGGATAAGAAAGATGAGCAGAACCAGAGGGAGAACGGAGCGATCACTCAGCTATTTCCTACAGTCTGGTTGGTTTTTTTTAACACCAGCCCCACTGCAGTCTTGCAGAAGTCTCTCAACACGTGTGCATCTGCCACAGCGGAGCCTGTGGAAATGCTGGAACAAGAGATCTGGGGGCTGTGAACCACCGTGTTTGTTCCAGTGGACACTCAATCAGACATGAAAAATGATACTTCATATGTCAACACATACAAGTGGAAAGGCAAGGAAAAGAAGGATCCTATTATGAAGATGTACACTAGTAGTCCCAGAGGACTGGCTGGAACCCAAGAGATGTAGGAGGCTTGCTGAACAAGGCTGAAAGAGGAGTGCATCAGGATGGAAAGGACTTTAGAAATATGTGAAAGACTAGAGGGTCTCACATTTCAAATAGCTTGGAAATACTGCTCAAACTCATTGTTTGCTTTGGGTCTAGCACCAAAGTTTTTAGGTTGACCAGGATTTTTTTTATTTCTAAAAAAGTGATTTCAAGACAGGATCTGTCATTCTCACAACTGAAGGGTTGTTTGTTTTTTTAAGGCAACTTTTCTTTTGTTTTGCCTTTGTTCTAGGTAAATAAACACCAATAAAAGAATAACATACAGCAGTCTCTGCTACCTGTATGATCCCTTCTTCTCACAAGCATTTAGCCTTAAAAATAATTATATTTACCTCAGATTCTGAGGTCCCTTTTTCAAATATTTACTGAATTCTAACAGGTGAAATAAAGTCTGTTTTAAATTGAACTTCAAAAACAGAGCTTATAAAAGTTACATCTCAAGCTACAGATAAAGTTCAATTTTTTAAAAAAATCAGTGCAAAAAATGAAATCAATTGTTACAATAAAGTAAAAAAAACCCAGTATTTTTTAGATTGTGGCTCTTTCCTTCAGATTACAAATACGTCAGCATCCTTACTGTTTTGTCTAGCAGTGTTAAAAGCATGCACCTGAATTCAAAGTCTCAGGAACAAGTTAAGTAACACAATGCTTTGTATATAAGTGACATTTAATCCTAGAATTTTCAGTTGCTTTGAAATAACTAATAAATATGTTAGTGGAAAACTTCAGAATTCTATGGTAGCAAAACTCAGGCTTCAAAGAGAGGCAGATTGCTTACAAACTTCAGAGTAACTTTTTACATAGCACATCTCTTCCCCAACACCCTACTTTTCAACTACAGCATGTAGTAGGAAAGGTTTAAAAAAATCATTTAACTGCTTTTGACAGAAAATTGGGATCTTGATGAAAGGAAAATTTATTTTTGAGCTGTGTCTTTTCCAAGGCAAATGTCAACAACTTAAAAAATTAACACAAAAAAGCCGAAGACTTAAAGAGAGTAAACAACATTTGAAAATGTCATCATAGTGGCTTAGTAGGGGTGTAGCTCACATGATGGTCTCATTCCTCTCTATGAACCCGGCTCTTGGCATGCAGAATGATATGGGGCGAGTGATACACTGGAGTTAAGACACTGATCCAAAAGGCACAGAGAAGCATAGTTCAACTATATTCTCCACACTCTGTGATGCCCTGGAGTATTTCACAATTAAAATATTCAACAATTTCCAACTAAAATTTTCCAACTTTTGATTTCCAACACTGAGTTTACTTCTGACCAAATCTAAAACTTGGGTGGGCAAAAGCCAGCCACAAGAACAACCAACACGCCTTCACCTCTGCAAGGACATGGCAGGATAGGATAGCGTCACTGAATGCAGACACGGACATAGGATAAATATGGTTCACTCTGCCCACTGACTAATTTTCAACCTCTGTGCCTCAAGCAGACATCAGCATTGTTTGCTCACACATGGTTTTATCAAAGGAGAAGTAACAACCACCTAGAAAATCCATACAAATTATCTTAGAATCATAGAATAGTTAGGGTTGGAAAGGACCTTAAGATCATCTAGTTCCAAACCCTCTGCCATGGACAGGACCACCTCACATTAGACCATGTCACCCCCTTAAGGCTCTGTCCAACCTGGCCTTGAACATGGGCCAGGGATGGAGCATTTACAACTTCTTTGGGCAACCCATTCCAGTGCCTCACCACCCTTACAGTAAAGAACTTCTTCCTTATATCTAACCTGAACTTCCCCT
>JANHGB010024095.1:0-29658 GCA_026283785.1 Coracopsis vasa | reverse complement strand
TCAGAGCATTTGCCAGTGAAGACTGAGGCAAAGAAGTCATTAAGAACCTCAGCCTTCTCCAAATCCAGGGTAGCCAGCTCTCCTGATAGCTTCCGGAGAGGGCCCACATTGTCCCTAGTCTGTCTTTTATTTGTAATGTACCTACAGAATCCCTTCCTGTTATCTTTCACATCCCTAGCCAAGTTTAATTCTTACAGTGCAATGCTAATACTACTTTCACACTTTAAACATTAAACCAGCATCATCACATTTTGCTAGCTGAATTGTCCAATAATCCACTTTCTCCCACTTAAAACTTCAGTGTATAGTCCAAAATGAAACTCTTAAAAACCTCTGGCAATATAAAGTCATAAAGAAGCAAATTTTTCTATCTGGAAAGCAAATCATCCTGGACATGTTCTCAAAGGGACAGAAAATGAGGATTTAAGTTTTTTGCAGATGAAGACACTACAGGCACTGCTAAAGCCTCAAATTGCTACGGCTAAAGATGAAGACAGGGATATAGTGTTGGAAAACTGTACATCTCACCTAAAAAAAAAACCAAAACAGATCTACACTAATCGTTTGAACAACTGAGAAAGCCTCCCCTTCCTAAAGAAGCAGTCTGACAAACAGTGCTAGCTGTCAACTCAGATGAGATTATCTTTCTCAGAAGAAACCAGAACATAGCTCCTTTCTGTTAGTTGAAGTGAGAGATACACCAAGGCACCAAATGAAGTTCACTTACATATAACTGTTATTTTTCAAATTGTTTCATTACACAGTCATGCTGTGAGCAGAAGATGCTGACCACTCCAACTAGAGAACTTTTGCCTCACTATTACCTAGAGTATACGCACAAGCCCTGTTTACCTACTTGGTGCACACCAGAATGATATGCGTCCCCCTACAGTCTCAGTTCCTCTGAGTCCTAGAGATCTGTTAAGTCTGTTAAAGCTCTAACGAAGAGAACCTGCAGGACAGGACAAGAATATACAGACAGTGCAACTTCAATATGAACAAGTCAAAAAATATGGGGTTTCTTCCTCTCTTGAGTGTTTACTTCTACATACAGAAGCACTGCAGGGGATAATGCTCACCAAGAACACTGCTCTACCTGAGAAGCACCCCAGAGTCCGTTGCTTGCTCAAAACTGTAGCTTTGAATTCCCAAAGCCAGCATCTGTCATGGGTGTTTCAGCAAACATGAAATGCCAAACCAGGCTTCCTGTGAGCACTTTGCAGATTTTAAGTTTTCAAACATTCTGCAAAAGCTCCAGTGATATTGCCAAAAACTCGGAAATATTATCCAAGAGATATTATCACCAAAGAACTCTGAAATATCCTACATTCTCCATGCAACAAGCCAGTAACTTAAAACAGCTTATCAGTAAAATCCAAGTAGCTAAGACGAGCTATTATATATGTGGCATTTAATGTATCTGTTTTAGAGATGGGCTGCTAACTACAGAGAGGTCAGGATTTCCCAGGCCTTTGGCTATTGACAAGCATGTTGAAAGAGTCAATGTACAGATGGAAGCCCGGACACATGTATATCATTACACTGAGCTCCAAAACCCCTTAAAGTTTTACCATGGATAGCTGAGTTCTTAGCCAAGGAAAGAAAAATATGTCTCTAATTATTTACAAGGTAGAACAGCTTTCCATTTGATTCCAACAAGCTATCTTACAGCAGGCACCATTACATCGAAGAGCTGACTATCTTCCTCAGAAAAGTTACTGTTCTTTTCCAGGAACGACAAACAGCTTGAAGCAATATTCTTGAGCCCTGCATATACAGTCATGCAAGAAATTTAGAAAGTGCAGTCAGCCTGGTCAATGACAATCAAAGTCTCAATCAAATTATCAGGCAAAAAATTGCATTGTCCAAATATTTTAAAAATGCAGCATTTTTGAGAGACACTGTGACAAACAGATTTTTGCTGACATATAAACAATAAAGCAGAGTCAACAGTGAATCTGAATTCTGTATCTTTCACTCAAACAGAAGACTTTAAGAAACCCAAAGCGGATTCCAGGACACTTAAAACTTTTTCACCAGAGAAAAAAAGTCCTTGATAAGACTTTCAGGAAGATAAATTGTATTGATTGTATTTAACTGGAATGATGACACTTGTTAACTGTAAACCCCTTACAACATAGTAGGGAAAAAACTACCAATAAAAAAAAGAATCACACATTCCTCTGAAAGTTATCCTCTGTGATTCTGGTGAAATACATGTGTCTCCATGTCTCAGACAAATCTTCACACTGGAACCATGTGTTCTGCCAGTAAATTATCAGAAAACCCACTCAGTGCTTCCAAAGCACTAGGATTATCTACAGTAATCTCCATCTTGTACTTCTGAATAAAACTGCTCAGAGTCTTAAGTTCAGAATGAGTCTGCAGACTATTCCTTTTTCTTCACAAGGAAAGAATTGGCCTGAATCACCTTCTTTTTGCCTTTAAGCATTCTGGTTGATTGCTCTCAGTCCACTCAACATTTGTTTCCTTCCTAAGCAGGACAGATCCCTGAAAAGGATGGGGTTGGGCAGAGAACTGCACGGTGGAAAATAGAATTAAATAACCTCTATATAATGTTTGTGACCTATCTGTTACAAGGGATTCCCACGAGGTGAAACATGACAAAACTTTTGTTTGCCCAAAGGAAAGGCAAAAGGGGAAAAACATGAGTTTAAGTCAAGCTTTCTAGATATTCCTCTGAAAAACTTAATAATAATCACAGAGGGAAAAAAATACCCAACCAAACCTGGTTTAGCATCACAAGCAGTCTTTTATTTCCTACTATAAACTATGGATAGATGAAATCTGATACTACATGTCAACAGAAATGAACAAGAAAGCTTGAGAAAGTGAAGCTCTTATCAACAGTTACTCCTATATATATATTTAGATGATGTTAACACACAGGTAATAGGAATGTAAAGCTCAAAACTCAGAAACAAACAAACAATGCTTGACTATGCTATTTTCAGATGCTAAGAGATAATGGACAAAGGTAAAGAACTTGATTCACATGCGAAATCTGATTACTGCCAGTAGTCAAGTTCATTTGGAAAAAGATGCATAGGATTAGACAGAATTCACTAGAAATCAGATTAAATAAAAACAACTCTGAAACTGACATTCAATTGCCAAGAATCCAAGGTTATGATTTTTCTATGAAGCCCGAATTTAACCCCAAGAATTATTTTCAGAACAGCTTCAGGATTCCTAATATTTCTCAGCCACCTCCTCAACCCCAAAATTCCAACACATAAAAAACCCACTACGGTATAAGTGTAACATTTAAAAATTCAACATAATTTCTGTCAATTCAATTCCTATTAGTTTAGAATTCATATGTTTAAGAAACTGCTCTCCCAACCCTACTTTCTATGATTCTCTAATGTTTTGTGTTCATGCCATCACTATACGCTATTCATAATTCTCCATTTTTCCTCTCCCATTTTCAGCTTTACACAAATTTCTGAACTGCTGCCATTAGAGTGGAGAAACAAACTGGATTGCTAACCTTATAGAAGTCAAGACACAAACAACTAGCAGCAAAATGGAAAAAGACCCAAACAAATGAAGAAGGATTTTTTTAAAAGATAATGTGAGTAGTGAGAGACACACATTCAACAGTCATTCTATTAATCTCAAAGCTGTAAAAGCAAATTTAAAAAAAACAAACAAAAACCACGTACACAATCTCTACTCTACCAATCAAATTCTCTCTCCTGTATCATGAAGCTCCCACAATGCTTCCCCTGATTTCTATTTTGCCACAGCTGCAATACAAAATAAATTACTTCCAGTAGTAAGGTCAAACAAATGCTTGAAGTAAGATGCTCTGAAAAATCTGGATTCTTAGCATTAGAGATATTTTTAGATCTGGTGTTAGTTTCTGATGTGCTTTCAGCAGTATTTCACTACAGAGTGGTGCTATACATGTTGTAATGTTTAAAAATAGACCTTGGAGAGCATCCAAGTTTCTTATTAGTAAACCTTATTGCAGTTACAGTGGTTCTACTTAACACTTCCTCAAAAACATCTATCAGAACCATCTGTTCTTATCTATCTCAATTACTTAAGTTTATATAATTACTGATCATGTAATAAATTAGAATTCTGTGTAATCTTAAATGTTTACAGATCTAGACATGGCACTTGTTGCTGCTCTAGATCAGAACAGTCTGTGACAGTTGAGGGTGAAGTTAACACAGCAGTGCTAAGTGCTTTGAACCCCCCCCCCCCCAAAACAACAAACCAAAACACAACATACAGTGCTGCTGGACGTATTTTCAATAGAAATAGAAAAAGAAAACAAAGATTACAAAGCATTATTTTTTACACTTCAGCACATTTGAATCGCATTTTCAAGTTCATATACTAACAAATACGTGACCTTACCTTTTTGTTTTAACTTCACCTAGAAAATTTTGGTTAGGGAGTCTATTTCACTGATATTTCAGCAATACCTACCATTTAGCTAACACTACTATGGTCCAACTTGTCCCAAAATTGAGTATACAGAAATAAAAGACAAATGGAAGAAACTCATAGCAAATATATCTGTATAATACTGGAAAGACATTTCAGTACATGAAACAATTAAGAAATTGAGCAGAAACCTGGCTACGAGTTCACAAGGAGCTTGGCAGCTTATCCTTTCACATTTTTACTTAATAAAAAGCATAACAGATCAAAATATGTTTTACTTTTTCTTCTATTTTAGCCACATAAATCATCACCTGTAATTCAAGAAAATTGTGTATCAGAAAATATGCTGAAATGTCAAACCTCCTTCAGCTATAATAAACTGCATGCTCTCAATCACCTCAAAGTGCTCACCTACAATAAAGAAGAGGCATTTATACAAAGAAACTTCAGTTATATTTTTACCTCATTTCATTACTTGAAGTAGATAATGCCCTCTAGTGGAAAGATAAAAAAGCCTTGTGCAAAAATTGTTTAACTGAAATAAACTTTCAACATTGCTAGCTTCTTCATATTTGTCCTATGCTTCTTATGTAATGGACCTAATTTTCATAATCCAGAATGTTTCTTCACTGATTAGGGCAGCAAACCAGCATTATTTTCTCTTGTTAAATATGTTGGACAGTTCTCCTTTTCCTCACACATATTAACTTTCTTATAAAAAGAAACATGGAACCTCTTTATTCATTCACCTACACCTATTTTTTCTTAATACATTTATTCCTGCTTATACAAATATTTTATGACAACTGTGATTTAGTCCCCTATTATATTTAAATCAAAGGAATATAATTGCTGTCAACGTTTAAGGAGATGTTAGTGTATCTCATAGTTTTCTTTTTAAAGGATTTGCTGCCCACCATACGTTGTTCAAAATTATTTTAATAATTTTTAAATTACCTTAACAAAATCTCTATCAGTTTTCTCCTTCCATTCTTCTCCAAATACAGCAGAAAACGATCCTAAAGCTTTAAGCATAAAAAGCAGAATTCAGTAAAATAATCAGCATTTGTTTTACTTTTTACTAATACATAAACTAAATAAGATTCAACAACACTATAGACTCTTCCAGTGTTTCCTTTTCATAAAAAAAAAAAACAAACCTGCATAAACCAAATGGAATTTCTATAATAATTTAATTAACTCCTATGTCACTTTTACAGTTTAAATTGAGAATAAGTTGTCCATAAAGAATGGATTATTGTGAACCCTTTAAAACACACACAGAAAGCTTTTTCATAGCTCTTTTCCTGAAGATGAGTGCTCAATTTTCAACCTCACATCAACTGTTTTCTATGTGCTCTGCGTAAGCCGTAAACAACACTTTAGTTATTAAACAAATTCCCACTAATGTTCTCTAAAAAAAGTAATATTAGCAGTGAGATTTTGACAGCTCTCGATCAAACATCAATATTTAACCAGGAAACATAGTGGATGTTCTTGGGTATTTGGTGAAGCCACTACTACAAACTTTCTAATCATCACTCCTTGAAAGCGGCAAAGACTCAGTCAATTTGCCTCAAAGATTGAGTCAATCCAAGAAAAAACTCTTGCAAACATTCTGTAATGAACTAATGACATATTTAAGTTACACTCAAAACATTCTGGTTCGTAATATTTTATTGTTCTGAGCAAAATGCTACGAGTCTCAACCCCAAGACTGCAACAGCTTTGAACTCACAGAATCCAAACAGAGGCTTATCCACTATTCCAAATTCCAGATACTATATATCACCAAATACCAGGAGCTGTCCTATCACTTGCACTACAACTATCATCTCAAACTTGAAGAAAAAAAACCCAACAACTGTAAATATATTTTTCTTGTTACCTAGAAACACTACATTAAAAATACTAACAATGATAAAACCTTAATTATAGATAAGCCGGATCTAAACCCCACATTAAATGCAGTTAATCAGCTATCATTTATTTACACCCAAAATTATCATGACAGTATTTTCATATGATCTGATTTACAGATTTAATCCCCAAACCTGACAGATTTACTTTCATTGTTTATAGTATATAAAAGCATGTAAGTAGTTCAAATTGAAGCTTCATCTGCAAAATTAAGTAAACACACACAGTTCCTGTCTTTCCCCCAGTTTGTCCCAATTAGTCCTCCTAATGCTGTTGGGACACTCCCTGGATTTATCCATAAGATGTAATTGGGCAAGATAAAAAAAATAATAAAAAATGAAGTTTTCCTCAGGGAATGAAAAGAGCAAGCCCATTACCTGCTTATTATTACTGCTGACTTTACCTCCAATGTTTTTCAGTGTAATAAATACTAAACCAGACCAGCTATGGAAGAAGCCTGTGCTCAGAGTCCAAGTTAAGAACTTGAGACAACACTGTCTACCTGGAATCACTAACATGCAGTACTAAGTTTCACTTTAGCTTTCTTTCAAATGTTTTTCTTTGAAAATTCTTGCGACTGGGATAGATGCAGACACTAAATGACCAAGGTCTAACCATATCTGAAGGGCATGGGTACAAAACAAACACATGAAAGAGAAGCTGGAGAACGCTAATGCAATACTGGAAGAAGGGACAAGCTACAAACCATTATGTAACAATGCTGATGATTAAAAATTCCCACCAAACAGTATACAATGTCTAACAATGATTCTTCCCCAGAATTTTAAAACAGAGTCTCTGGCATACCATACTATGTTTGTGCTTACACATGCAAAGTAGCTTTACACTCAAACAGATATGATCATCTGTACAAGCAGACAAATATACTTTGCTGAAAAAGCTCATTTCAGTGATTTCTTATGATGGCAGTTTCTGAAATTCAGGTTTTGGGGGGTTTTTAAATTAAAAAATCAGTACATAAGGCCAGTAAATAGTTCCTCCTCACTATCACAAGACAGGAGCTATGGCTGTTATGATTTTAAGATGGTTAACCGATTTCTTTTCCCCTCTTCTCGACAGAGAGACAAACAAGCAATTAACAAGGAACAATCTGGCATGGAGGTCATGCTGAACAAGTCAGAAGAATTTCTTTTACATACTGAAGTATTTTTATGGAATAGGCTCTTTTTAAAACTTTTGTAATTCTAAAACTCAGATTTAAATTTGTATCCCTTTAGTTTTTTATTCTGAATTTCACTCCAGCTGAATGTCCAGTGAGTATCAAAGTAAAAACCTTTGTGGGTCCTTGTTTTCAGACGGTCCTTTTTAATTTTTGAATTTGTGACTGCTATGAGAATTGTGAAAAGTAAGCATGGACCTATGAATTCAGAAGAAAGCAGTAATACACTACAGGCAGATAGAAATCCAATGCTGTAAATTTGGGCATCTTGAACAATTCAACTCTACCACTGAAAAACTACTTGTAACACTTCACTGAACTAAACAACATCACTGTACTAAATTATCTAATGTAAAAGGTATTTGTACTGTCTGATAAAAACTGTGGACAAGGCAAAAAGAAAAACTAGATTTAAGTGTAATACAGTGGAATAAATTATAAACATTTTAATTATTAACGGTTGTGAAGGATGCTAGAAGTATTGACTCACTGATGCAAAAATGTTGTTAAATACTTACTGTCATCAAACACCCCAGCATTTGCAAGCAGTAAAGTGATGATCTTAGGGTCCTTTTCCAGCTGCATAACATGCTTGCTTTCATTTGAAAGAAGAGTACACACATTAATTGCAAAGTCCACTTCGTTTGGTAGTCCAGATAACAGTGAAAGCACCAATTTATTATAGTCATTTGGTGAGTTTAAGTCCATAGACAGCCCATAGCTTTGACGAAGGTAATCTAAGTAAGAAAAAAAAAAAGTAAAACATTTTCACAGCTAAATTAATTTTCAGAGGATACATTAAGCAATACTATTTATAAATTAGAAGTAACTTTTAAAGGTTTATTAATAAGCTACTGTGGGTTTTTAACAAGGTTTTGCAGTATTCAATTTATGTTTTTTCCATTAGTCTTTGGCCAAAATGGTGAACACATTCCACTTAGCTGTGTGACTTTCTAGTTGGGTATTAATTCCTTCATCATCTTCAGAATGCAATACTGCTGTATATTCTCCCAGAGAAAAGCTCTGAAGCTGCCAACTTTAATTAAAACTGAATATAACTGTAATACAGCTTGGAGTCACCTTCTACTCAACAAGTTACACATCCACTGCAGAGAGTCCTGCTTCCGATTTGTTCATTGGCTCAAGACTGATACTTTGGTCTCTAAATTATCATGGTTTTGATTCTGGCTCCTAACACTGTGCCCTTCTCTTCACATTTTAAAGCTTAAGTAATCACATGCTCAATTCAGGTATTGGGCTCTGTAGAGAAATGACTGATGTGACAGAAAAACAATTTGTGAATTTTCAAGGTACATTTTTTCTAGACAACTAACTACTCAGCCCTATCATAATTAGAAAGAAACATTTGTAAAGAAGAGAAATACCTTATGGATTTTTACATTTATTTTGTTGTGGTTCCAGAGGAAAAGGTCTTTGAGTGTATTATATGAATAACCTAAGTGACCTACAGATTTAATGGTTTCAATAATGTTATAAATTTAGCTACACACTATCTCTGTAGCCTGTCAAAATACATACACACACACACACATATATATATGGAAAAAATAGCACTTTTTTCTCAAAAATTTACCCGACACACTGTGTTGCTGGTAGTTATAGGAAGTTGGAATTGCACCAATAGGAAGCTGTGGCTTTGGATTGCCTGGTTGTACCTCATCATCCTCCTCCCCAAAATGATGGACTTTTTCATACTTTTCTAGATAACTGGAATAAAAAAAAAATTAATAAATCCTCCCTTTTGAATATATAATGTGCAATTGAATCCTTCGTCCATCAAGATCTGAACAGTCAAAGGAAAATAAAAACCATACAACCACGAAGATTTACTGGAAACAGTCCTCAAAGTGGTATAAAACTTAGAACATGGGTCAGGCTGACAACTAGGTGATACAGGAAATATAGGCATGTGGAATTAATGGATTTAGATATTAAACTTCTTCACATTTTTCAACAACAATCACTAGCTAAACTGCAATCTGTTGAGCCATCTTGTGACTAAGTCCATTTTTCCCAAATCACCTTTTGCTACCCAAGATAACTCCATAGGTGGAAGCATCATAAAAATTACTCTGTTCAGGTTACCAATATATATACTGGGGTCAAGTCCAGAACAATACTCATTTCTTTTTGCCTCACCCAAAGAGAAACAGTATACCAAATCCTAGCAACTACACAAAAGGAAGAGAAGTCAGGGCTACTGAGGGCAGCAATTCAGGATTTTGAGCCATGGCTGCAGCTAATGACTACTCTGAACTCCTTAAGAAAAAAAAAAGCTGATATATTGTACACAGAATGGACTGCAAGTACAGAAGTGATATATATCAAAAGTAAAAAGTCAGCTTAGTAAATTATCTCAATTAATTTAGCATTAAAACCGGTACCTTTCAGAACTCTCCACACTGTAATACATAAAGTCAACGTAAAAGGCCCACTGCTGTACTTCACACCTATACCCAGTTGCAAAACCCGTTATGAAATTCTGTCAGATCACAAAGCTGCCTAAATTTACAAACTTTCATTGTGCTGGAAACTGACAATATCGAGTCAACTAAATTATAATACAATATTGCACAAACAGGAAATAATTTAAAACCTTTGTCTTCCTCTTTGTATATGCTAAAAATATTTAATATATGACGAAAACCCCAAGCTTTTGATATATTTTCTTTGTTAGTAGACATTCAAATAATTAATTTATTATTAATCAGAAAGATCTTAAGAAAACAGTGTTTCCATTGACCTCTGGGGAATATTTTAGATGCATTGAATTAGTAGTTATTTCACGAAGTGAGGTATCGGTGACACAGCTATACCTTTAAAATGTGAGCACATACATTTTGGTTAAGAAAATAGCATATTCCATATGAAATTAAAAAAAACAACCCACCAAAAAACCCAAACAAAAAACCCCCACAGTATTAATAAGGCATATCACAGTGTACTGTATCACATGCAACTATGGTTCGTGTCTAAATAGTGTTCAGGATATTCAAAGTACTATATATGTTACTTTCATGTGACCCACTGATATAGTCCCCTCCTTATTATATAGACTCTTTAGTGAGTTAAGAAGTCAGCAAAAATCTTCCCTGCATTATTGTTTGCTTTTAAGGATTTTTAACAGACTAAAAATTTCATTTAAATATGATTGGCTTTTATCTTTAAATTCAAAGTACTCATTTATACAAATTAGCTTCCAATTTAAAATCTGTAGAAAAGTAAAAACCTATAAAATTGTTTTAACTTTTTAAAACTCACAGCTCAACACTCTCCACCCACGTTTTTAAATCTAAATCCTACTTTCTCTCTTCCACTACACTTTCTTTACCCTTTCATCCCACTTATTTCCTTTACCTTATATCTTATATCCAAAATTAGAACCAAATACAATCTGTAGCTTCTATATGGCAAAAGGCGATTCTCAGCATATGAGCAAAGACATTACTCCAAGGTGGGAGATAAACCAGTGCACCTCTCTTCTAAAGATTTTTTCCGGTTTTGATTAAAATGGTCATTCAGAGAGTCTGGCCTAAGTATTTACGTAACTGTTTTATTATTTTATTTCCTTCTTGCATTTTATCAGAGAAGAAATACCATGGCTTTCTTTTGCTGTATTATCTGCTTTCAGCTATTCAAGCTTTAGTTTTTAAAGAGAAAAACCACATTTCCTTCCAATATCAATGAATTGTTAAGTACTCCACAAATGAATATGGCAATCACACACAGAGAGAAAGATTACATGTGATAATTTCCATTTTCCATATTACCATTTACTTGAGAACTTCTTAAAAACTGTAGGATGACTTACAAAACAAACATGCACAAGTGGGGTTTTTTTTAATATATATATGTGTGTGCTCACTAGAGAGCATGTTAGAGCTCAATTCAGAACCATACTCAAGCTCTGCATGGGAGATTAATATTAAATATAGTATGGGATTAAGCAATTTAAAAGTAGTGGTGAGGAGAGGAATGCACACACTGTGGAATATAACTGATAAAAAGATTTTAAAAAGCATGAAGCTATAGTAGCATAACCAAACATTCAAGTGTACAGTCAAAAAGGAACGCCTGATGAATAATGCACCATGCAATCTTATGTGTCCCATGACTCCATTCTAAAGTGTATCTGTACTGGTTTCTCAAAATAGCTTTGAAGATACTCTAACACAGCTACAAAACCACGGTTTACTGGAATAAAATACTCATCAACAATTGTGAAAGCTAGAAACCCATGGTTTTAAATCACCTAGAAAATATTTTATTCTTCTGGTGACAGTTATTTAAGGCTCATTGTTTTGAACTGTGTACACCTACATACCGAGCAGCATCTCTTCTCTATTCTCACCATTCTGAACATGAAAATTATTGTAGTGACTACGAACTGAAAAAAATATCAGTGGCTTATGTATCGTGCCAGGCTAAGTTCCCACCTCTATTCATTAGTGATTAGGATTTTAAGATAAACTCAATAGTGGCTTCTAAAATCCTGAGAAAACACTCAGTCGTGAATTATTTGCAAGTCAAATAGCATGTAGGATCACAGTATTTCCAATTTACCCTGGTCCAAAATGACCCACAGTAACAATTAAAATGTTTTTTGAGTTTTGCTCACTGCAAAAATTTCTGGTCTATCACTCACCAGCATTTGTTTGTTGTCTTTCAAATAGTTCAGTAAATCATTGAATCTGTGATCATCAATGTCATCATGGTTTGAATGAGTTTGTACTGTAATTGAGGTGACCAATGTTGAAAAGATGATTTCACAAAACTGCCAAGTGAAAAGGAAACTTAAAAATCTACACTTGATCTTTCCTACACATGCACAAATACATGCTTTGCTTTGTGCTCCTATGAGATCACCAAAAGCTGTTGAAACTGAGGAAAAAACATGTTGAAGAAAAGATAAGACATTCACAAAGTCCTGAATTGGATTAATCAAATCTATGAGTAAGTCCAACCAATTTGAACAGAATCTACATAAAAGTGTGTTTATGATCAAGACCTACAGGAATAGCTCAGAGACAGCTTGACCTTCCCTCCATCTGACCACCCAGTCTCTTGAAGAGTTCATTTCACAAATGAAGAGGATTCTATGTCAGCTTTCCACTATTTTTTCAAACTGAATAGGGGTCAGATGAATACTGGAAGCTGACGCAGGACAAACAGCAGGTGCACAAAGCTGAGGACAGCAAGAAGATAATGTGCATGTACCATTTCTACACTGGCAGACGCTACATGCTGTAGCTTGTCTAAAGGGACTTCAGGAATGTCGCTGCTAGATCTTATTTCCTCATATTTTTGCTGGTCTGAGTCAAAGCTTAAGCTTAGCATAAACCACTTTAATTAATGAACATAAGATTTCATAAGAATATTGAATGAGTAAAAATCCCTATACAGAAACATATCTACTACTCAAAATACCACTTGCAAATCTATTACCATCTTTTTTTGTACTTGTCCATCTTACCAAGAACAAATAGCTATTTAAGCATTAAAAATAAACACAAACCCTTATATACCATAAAATAACTCATGTTGTTCTGTACTTCAGAATACAAATACTGAACCTTATGCTTTTTATTAAAGCCAAGTCCAGGCAGAGCTGAACAATATGAATATTGTGCTTCTCTGTTAATACCTACTTTATTAAAATGTGTTAGAACAGTTCTGCCAAACACAAAATCTCTGACATTTCAAAATCTGCTTTTCTTCTTCCTCCTCCAAACCCAAACAATTACATTGTTTCCCACTTGGTTTGGGTAAGAAATTTTAGGGGGCAGAAAATTTTTATGTATGAATTAAAAGACCACTGCAAACTAAAAGTAGTAATTTTTTTTAAGTGTTGACAAATCTCACAAAGTTCTTACAAATGTCTTGTTGAAGATTCCATAGGAAACCAGGATTCATATCAACCTTAAGTGATGATCTAATTTTTCCCTATGCCAAAGCAAGTATGAACTTCACTTTCTTAAATTCTTAGGTCTTTTTGTTGTTATTCAATTTACCAAAATTCCACCTCTTCAATGAACACTCCTTCTTTCCTGTCTCACACCAAACTAATTAAGTTTGCTGAGAAAAACACACAAACAACAAGACAAAGCCCCAACAACCCCAAAGCATCAGTTATAAAAGCTAAAAAAACCCCCAGAAAGACAAACAGCAATAAAAATAAAAATAAATTTTAAAAAAACACATTACAAATAGAAATACTTTCCCCACCTCTAACACATACACTTATTCCCTTAAAGGTATTGCTAGTTTAGAGGGAGATGTTTTACTATTTCTGAATCCACCCCGTTTAACAGCTCTGTAGCACTGAATTTCAGCCATAACAAGCAGACCATAACAGACTGCTGTAGTAGGATTCCTTTATGCTATGTAAGTACCAACTGTTTACAGACAGCTGTACAGACCTCAATCCTCCAAACCCTCCTTTTCTTTCCTGCAGAGAGAATGCATGACCTGGAATTTTAACGTAGAGAAGAAGCTTTGTAAATTAGCTTGTAAATGAGCTTTACTAGTCTTAGATTCTAATCTTACCAGTCTGGCGTACAGCTACTACGCAAACAGCAGAATAGTTACTGTAAAGAAGGACTTTCTCTAAAGATACAAGAAATTTAATAATAAATGGAGCTTTTTACTGAAAAAAACAGTTGTCCAAAAGCTCAAATTATAATCACAATAGGCTAATCTCTTGCTTCAAAACAACTTAGATCTGTAGCTATAGACTAGAAATGTATACTTTGATCACGGAAAAAGGGTATTAGGAATTCAGAATGCTTCCCTACTTTAGCAAGGTCACAGGCAGTATGCATCAACACTACAGGCCTCAGTCACCTAATCTTCTCATTACACCACCAATTAATTTACAGCTTGGATCACACTAGACAAACAAACACCACCACACCAACCAAATCCCCAAAACCCCACAAAAAACCCTCTGAAACAAACCTAATAGCAACAAAACATCCCCAAAACCAACACCACACACACACATCTGATGAACAGCTAGAACTGCGGTTTATGCAAAGTACTAAAAAATGGGAAAACACCTGGGAAATCAGACACATGTGAAGGCTGGCTATTTTTTGATGGGCAAGTGATTTCAATTCTTTCTGAAAACTCTTTAAGGATCCTTTGAGCTGGAAATCAAAAGACTGTATCCTTTTGAAAAGCTAATTCACATATTACACATTTTGCTCCTCTGACAGGACTTCAGTAAGTCATTTTGTTCCACTCAAGTCTGTGAGAAAGTTCTATGAAGATGAGTAATATTTTTGTCCATTAAAAGTATTTATTTAGATAACAAACCAAGCTTTTATTCAGCCAAGTTACTTTCAGACTTGTTTTCAGATATTTGGGAGAAAATACTAACAAAAGGGAGTCTACACTAGGTACAGCTAGTGGCATATAGAATTTACTATCAAAACCAGCCCTGAATGGGCTTGCAGTATGCCACAAACAATTAACTAGGGCCTGAGGAACATTTCTGGTACCTTTTAAATCTGCTTCTCAGAAAAAGGGAGAATTTTAATAATAATAATAATAATAATAAAAAAAAAAACAAAACCAACAAAAAATAAACAACAAAAACCATCTAGACTTTTAGATCACTATGGTGTCCCAGTGAAAATATAGAGTCTACCACAAACTCCCTCAGTATTTGTCAACTTATTTTATGTAAGTGTATAAAACATCAGGAGATTTTTTGGGTATCTTCGCTCCCCATACCAGGACACAGTAAATTTGCCAAATATATATTAATCCAGCCCTGACAAAGCAGCACAGACATCAACTATCAATTTCTTATCTTTGTACTCAGCTGAAAAGCAAGCAGGTCCCATTCCTACCAGAGGTAGGTGAAATTGTCTTTTTGGCAGCATTATTACGAGGGGACTAACAACATGAAATGGCACTCATTCTGCTAGCCTGAACACCTTCTATTATGAGACAGACAGAGTCTTCCTGCTCGCTCTCTTGCATCCCCTCCCCCTATTTGCAATCCTATTAACAACAATATCCTAGACAATCGTGAGACAAAATCCTTACTGTAATAAGGATTTCACAGTACTCCACCTTGCAGTTTGTGTCACCCTAAGTAAGAATCACCGCATACCATCTCATCGCCCCTAATCCAACATGACTTTCGCCCTATCTGAAAGACTAAGGAATTCTTGGTGCAAATGCTATGCCAGCTAGAAGATTTTCAGAAGAGTGATCCATGTTTTGGTGAAACAATAGAAGTAACTAAAAAATACTGGAGGTAGCAAAGAAAAAAAGACTAAAAGTTACTTATAACTGTAAGACTTTGAACTTAAAGAGGCTTCCAACCACAAAGAACAGAAGCACAGAATGGTTTGGGTTGGAAGGGACCTTAAAGATCATCTAGTTCCAACCCCCCTGCCACGCACAGGGACACCTTCTACTAAAGCAGGTTGCTCCAAGCGCTGTCCAGCCTGGCCTTGAACACTGTCAGAGCAACCTGTGTCAGGGCCTCACCACCCTCACAGTAAATAATTTATTCCTAATATCTAATCTAAATCTACCCTTTTGCCCTGTCACTACACACCCTTGTAAAAATTTCCTCCCTAATGCATGCAGTACTCATGAATGGCTTACCCAGTTGTATGTCAAGTTCTTCACAAGGGACAACTCATGAACTGGTGCAAATCAAAAGCTGCATCCTTTTTTAAAAAGACAGAATGCTTATCAGGCAATCCATTATAGTCCTATACCACTCATCTGTGAGTGCTACAGTTACCTGAATATCTGATCCACTCATGAAGCCTAATAGTAGGCTGTCTACTAATCACAGAGAAGGCTGTTTCTCAGCAGGGCCAAAGTGCTTACAACTTAACTCTCCACTCGACCATGGTTTGACTGGTGCCACACTCTGGAATGCAACTCCTGCTTTAGAACTTAAAGCTGCTGCTGCAGCGGCCCCAAGTAATGCCTAACTCATTTACACATTTCATAGATGTTCATTTATAAAACCCTTGTCCCAAGGCTAATCCTAACTAGTTCCTGGAAATGCCAAACTCAACAACCTGCTTCAAGGCTCTGCTCTTTTAGCATACACCAACAAGCTGCTTCAAACTTTATTTCACATCTGAGCGTTTTGCCAGTCTCATCAGCAATCTTTTCAGGGCTTTCTTCCTTGGCCCTGAGGGCACCATGAATTCTAATCCCACAGTTACATCCAATTATTGTCAGAACTGATGCTGGCAGCTGAATCCTTCTAAACAATGTTTGTGTTTTTTCCATCTTCACATTGTCTAACACAGAAACTGAATATCCCACATTATGCACCCAGTGAAACACTCCACATGTGATTCTCAGCAGTATTTGTTTGATTTCTGGCTTACTGCAACCACCTAGTAAGACAGGCTGACAAATCAAGACTGCCAATACTGTATTTGGCCAGCTTGCCAGATGAGTACCAAACTCCAACAGCTGCACTTTCCAAACATCTGGCCAGTGGTTCACTGTGTGGTCACAGAACACTGTCCTGCTGCCTGGGCTGACCTCTTGAATTAGCTTCTGTGCAGCCCCATCAGACCATATGCATCATACCAGAGACTCCACCACTCCAGCCTACACCCTGACAACATTCTGTCACGCATTAGGAGGCTTGTCAGCAAACTCAGAAGACCTTGTGCAGATTAAACTTAGACCAAGACCTTTACACAGATACACATACAAACTACAATTGCATAAACTGGAATTTAAATGTGTTAACAACATTTTGTAACACAGGTTATGTGAGACTACATGACAGAGGGTCAAATTTGTGGTCTGCTTGATATTTGGTTTAAAAATTCTTAACCTACCAAGAAGCCTTTGCAAACAGAAGAAAATCAAATACATGCCTTCATGAAGTTCTAAATCTTTGATAAGGCAAGATACGTAATTTAAGAAAACAAACACACATAATATTAATTCTTAACTGAAAATACGCTCTTATTATCTATGGGAACATCAACAGGAAAGAAACTAAGATACTGTTTTATGCTTTCATACTAATAATGCTCCAATACAAAACACAAATAATAGAAGCCATATGCCAGCCAACTGAAGTGCATATGCTGGAGTGCAACTTCAAAAGACTGGGCTGGTTGCAGGACAACACCATAAGCTTCTGAAGGAACTGCACCACCAGGAACTCCAACAGATTCTGGATAAATACACTGCATAACTGAGAACAGGAGAAGAAAACTGTCTCTAACTTAGAGACAAACTCTGTGTTGTTACAGAAGGAGGGGGTGGGAGGAAAAAGTTCTAAAATAAAAGGCAAAAGTTTCCCTCACCACGAAGATCTGTTAGCCACAACAGTAGCTGAAAGAAAATTTAGTCCTCCTCCTACTTCTACCTTTAACTTCCCTCTAACCGTTCTTAAATCCTGTGGCCAAACCTGGCAGAAGGACTACATGGAAAGGTCTTTACACAGCAAAAACAGTGAGCCCAGTTGACCAAGTCTTGATAGTTAAGCAACTAAATTCTGCTCTGCTATGCCCTAACACCAAAATGTATTAACCCCTGTTCTTTTGAAATTAAGATTTTTCACTTACAGGCTTGTTTTCATTAATTTTTAAATCTAATTTAAACTGAATCCACTTGTGATCTACAGCTGCAGTACATGTTTATTTTCCAGGACTAACTCTTACACTGCATTCTCACTGCTTGCCAAAACCAATTCAAAACCAGCATCACTCTTACTGCTTCAGCAGCTGTTTCATTAGATCTCATGGGCTTTGCATCCAAGAATATCTGAGCTGTACCAGTATTAATAGTATTAATTCTCCAGTCTATATCTGGGAATTAACTTTTCACCAAAGGCAATTCCCAGATGTATTCATCTTACTAATATTATAGTCATTCTGTGCCATTTAAGATGCCAGCTGAAGTCTGTTAAGTATCACTGCAGTCCGAGTTTAGCTTTTAAAACATAACACCAGAATCCTCCAGATTTTTTGCCATCTCCATAACATGCTCATGTATTCTAGAAAAAACAGTTTCTCTATTCTGAGATACAATCTACAGTACCACTTAGGTTTTCCCACACTGCCTGAACACAAGAATATCTGAACCACAAAGAAGCACTAATACAAATCGTACCACATGTTGAAATTACGGCGGGCATGTGCCCAAAACAAGTCACAGTATCATACTATCACTCACACTGAACATCTACGTTCAGGCAGCCATCGACATCCCAGATGCCGCCACTTTGTAAGAGTGCCTACAACAATTATCAGTATTCCTGTATCCACCGCAGATGTACTGTGATACAGTAACGATAACTCTTTCAACTAGCCAGAGCTTCCTACATAGCATTAATTATATACAGTGTTGTAATACAGACTCTGCACAGAACATAAAAACATGCATTCCATGCACACTATTTAGGTCACCAAGTGTGAAAGTAAATACTAAAATAAAAATCACTTTACATGCATTCTTTCACAAACATCTCCTAGGACTCAGTGGTGTGCTGACAGCAAAAGATGTAGCTATCTAGTAAGTGTACTTATAGAGGAAATATTTTTAATTAAATATATGTATAAATATATACATAAAAGAATAAGTATTTCTTTGAAAAAATCAAAATACAAAGTTATTGTTCCTACACAGTGTGATAGATTACAGCATGTTTTAAAGCTGAGGACTTCCATTAAAAATAGTGACTCAGATTTTGCCAAATATTAAGGCCAAAAATCTAAGAGTTGCTCACAAGATTAGGAACAAACAACAGTACATTAAACATATCCTGGGCTTTGACCTCCGCAGATAAAACACCCAAAGTGTTCCGTAAGTATTTTCTGAGATAAGCAACTACATACGTAAAGACATTTTAATGCAAAATAACATGTACACATTTAATATATATTGAGTACAAAGTTGTGTGATTTTCAGAACGGCAAACACAGTAGTTGTTAAATTGGCTAGAAGCCCTACTGACTCTACAAAGCTATATAAGCAACATAGAAATATTTAACTATATGAAGAAAACTATACTTATTATAAACAGATATAGATTCCTTTGCCCGCTACTTCTCATGTTTATCTATTATGATATTCAAATTAGAGAAATTTTTGAGTTTTTCAGGTAATACAAAAGAAGGCAGAGAGGCAAACAATGCGTATTACAGCAGAACCACATTCTGTCAGTGCACTGATGAAGAGTTGTTCTCACTAAAGAGAAAATTCCTATGGCAGTTCAGTCTTAGCTCTTCCCCCAAATTCAGAATGCAAACTGGCCTTGTACTACCTACAGTTAAGGAGGTGATTCCTGTTGTCTTTAGTTCACATTTCCATTACTGAGTATGGAAATAGAGAGGACTGATATTTGCACAACAAAACTAAGAACCATTCCCTTGTGGGGGAATTAATCTCTTTAGACAAACTAGACTGGGTTTTGTTGGATTTTTTGTTCTTGTATGAGAAAAGTAAATTCTTTACTTTTCTGCCTCCTGGCCATTAAATAAAAGGTATTTACACAACAATAATGCCCTGAAAAGAATTTATCTTATCAAGAATTTCCAGTTCTGTGGGTTTCTCTCAAACCACTATAAATAACACAGATATCTACAATATTAGAGAAGGTAACAGTCACCTTGTCTTGGCTATGCAGAGTAAATTTGTCCTATAAAGGGCTTAATCTAGTGAAATATCATAACATGTGAATGGTCTCACATCACATACTTACAGCTACAATTATACACTTACCCAAAACCACTTTACTAAAGTAGAAACTGTCTCATTTGCAAAGACTTGCATAACTTCTTTTCAACTGCAAATACTTGTGTGTTTCTGAAATTTAGAATATCACACGCTTTTTAGACTGCAATGAAAAGAAAGTACTCTTGGGACTTAAACACTAAAAAAAAATATAATGCCTCATATTTGTGTATTTCATTATAACTATGCCAACAGAAATGCTGCTTATGCATGTTATTCAAACACTCTTAATGCAAAACACATCAGCCCTTTCTAGAATGAGGCTTTGAAGTCCAGACTCCACATGGGCAAAATGCTATCTTCATTACTGGGAAATGGTCCTTTCTCCCTGGCCTATAATTAATCCACACTCTGCTACATTCTGCACTGCTTTGACAAGAAGCGCCAATAAGGTTCCCATAGGAAGCCTGGTAATTAGAATGATACAAGAGAATAGTAATTGTAGATTTAAATCTCATGAAAACAGCAGTCTAGAAGTAGGCTTTCTAGATTTCATCAATTACTTCAGCCACATTTTCACAGTATTTCTTTCAGCCTTGTTCAGGAGTTACTAAATAAAAGCAAAAAGCACAGAATTAAAAAAAAATATATATAACTTACTAATTTCTAACAGCTTATAGGCTGTATCTTAAATTTACTGAATCTACAAGTCTTTATTAAAAATACGTTGCCATGACAGTTTTCACCTCATGTAGCTGTAATTTCATCATTACATTCTGCACAGAATTGGCAAGTTTAACAGTTGTGCTTTTCTGCCTTCATGTTAGAAATCAGTCTTTTCCTGCAATTAAATCTATTTACAATTTCTCTAATATATATTCCACACTTTGACAATATAATCAAAGCAAATGTACTAGTTTACATGTCCTTATTTACGTGGTAAATCAAACAAACATGAAAATTAATTAGTTCTTGAACACTTTACCAAATGGATCAAATATTAATGAAAAAAGTGAGAATGGAGTAAAAAAAAATCTGATTAAGAGATTGTGCTGGGATTTTGCACAATAGGAACATAAATTCTTTAAGTTCTACATGGAGAGGAAAAAGCTGCCTTGGGAGCGAGTCCTTTATCTCAAGACCTTATCAGAAATTAGTTTGTAAGAAAGAATGCAATAATGCAATCTGTCCCTCATAGAAATATTAAACTTAAAAATATCTGTATGTTTTAAATAAGCACAAACATACCAGACTGAAACTAAACCAATAATGACTAATTTTACATCTTTTCACCACGCAGCAACATGTAGTTATAGGGCTTACAGTATCCCAGTGTTTTCCGAGAATGCAGCCAAGTACAAATTTAGAGATGATGATGAAGAGGTAGCATTGATTTAGCTGCCTTAAGTTGTAAAGGCTACATATCTACACTGGCAAAATCAACAGTGCTGTGAGCATTCCCATGCATGGAAATTAACTGCCTTTACTACTAGATTTTACAAAAGGGCCTGAAACACTTTCTGCCCAGGCCAATTAGCATTCTTTCCAGCAATGTAAAGGCACTGTTCAGAAGCTACCCTTGGTCTGGGGATCATTCCCACAGTAAATTTGGATATAGCTATCCCACTTTGGGGCTAAGAATGCGGGCACAAGCTATTTTGCGTCAAGTAGCCTCAGGCACACTTAATTCACTAGTACAGATATAGGCAGAGAAAATACTGAATGCTACACAGATGGCCTTTGGCTTAACACTGATTCTGATACAGCACAGGGAAAGCGGAACGATAGATGAAGTGTCGCCCATTTAGAGAAGATTTAAAATTACCAGCGACATAGTAACCGTAACAAGTTTATAAGCATTTCCTTTTTGCCTTGTATAACTGTCATGTAAAGCCATTAGAACATATACAAAGATAAAACAGAGAGAGCAAACGGGCAAGATTAATACAGATAAAGTCCAAAGATCAGATTTCCTGTTGGGAAATACCCATCTCAGGCCCTGAACATAATCACTGCAAATTGCTTTAAAGGCAGAAGGAAGAGAAATTTTTAGTATTAGAAGGAAAAGAAACCGAGAACCATACTTTTATCTAACAAATTACTCAATAAGAATGCTGTTGTGAAATATGTAGTAAAACCACTCAAAGTCTAAGCTTATTTGAAAGTGAGCAGACAGATACTAACATGTGTTGAGCATACTGGTAGAGAAATTGTTTGCTATTTTTTAGTCTTGTTAGAAAAGAATACAGTAAAAATAGCATTCAGTTATTAAGTATTAGAAAAGACTTGGAGGATATTGAGTCTCTGCTGGTGGTTTGGGGTTTAGAGGAGATCAAACCTGATCCTCCACTGTGGATTGACCAGCCTTTTCAAATCCTGTGCAAACCCAGTAAGGCTTATTGTATTGCTATTGTTTTAAATGGAAATAATCTGTGGGAAGAGAAGTGCTCTGCAATTAACGGTACTGTGTATCTTTTTAAGAGAAAAGAGAGTAGGTACTTTTTTCCAGTAGACCAGAAGTAGTTCATTATGAAAAGCAACAAATTCACATTATATCTTTACTAAGCAACATATAAGAAAGTAAACAAACATTTTCCTAGTTAATAATTTCCTAGTTAATAATCTAGATTTCTTCCCCCTCCCCATTTTCCTCAGAGCTGCCTTCCACATTGTACATAAATTCTGAATACTACCAAATGCTACCCATCAGGCTGGATGTGGCTTATAGTTAACCTGATCTAACGAAAGATGTCCCTCTGTCCATGGCAGGGGGGGTTGACTAGATGATCTTTAAACTCAAACCATTCTGTGATTCTGTATTATTCCAGAATATAATGACTGGGTTTCTTACTTATGCTTCCTTCACCCTTCCACTTGGCTATTACAGCGCACAGTATCCGGTCAAGACAAACAGGTTTGTAGAAAATATAGCTACAGGCTCACAGTGGCATACTGGCACAGAAAACAGACACTTTATATAGGTTTCCAGCATATGATGCTGGTCCTTTCCTTTAAGTACTAAGTACTGTGAAACCAGGCTACCTCAGTGTCACCTAAGTTCTGACATGTTCAAAGAGTCTTCTTTCAGGCCAGTGAAATCTTCTACCAGAAATCATTTCTACAAACTTTCTCAGAAGTAAATGTCAAGCAAAAAATTAAAAATAAGTCTTCAGTATCTTCTGCTCATCATGCTTTGCAACAGCTGGGGAAAAAAGTAAATCCTTAAGTAGCATAAAAAGCATTAATTCAGCAATAATATCCACCCCTCTGGAAAGATCACAATAGAAGGAACAAACCACATACAACACTTTAAGAACTACCTTAAGGTGATCAGACCTTACTGTGATTATGGCACCACTACTAGAACTTAACCTGAATAAAACCAGAAGTCCTTTGGATTCTTATCAGGAAAACTTACTAAAAGCTACAGCAGTCGATAATTTCAAGCAGCTGCAGCGTGGCATTGCCAGTACTGTCATTTTCATAATGATATAAACACCTACTGCTCAGGTCCTCATTTCTAGCCCCTAAAATTCAGAAAAGTTACCAAGGAAAAGAACTTTCTAGTTCTGCTTTTTGAAGGCTCAGGAATACAGAATTTGAGTCACACTTTCAACTCCTCTAATGAAAATCAAATTCTGAAGAAATGAATTTCCTTTTGCTTCCCCTCTGTTCCAAGGATTAACAACTGTGTCTGACAGAGTAAGAACAGAATGCTTCAAAGTGAAAATGTCCAGGAATTGTGGTTAAATCAATACAGGTGTTTTAGCTTTTCATTTAAACAAAAACTGTTTCAAGACAACTAAGATCAAGATTTTACATAATATTTACACACAAAAAAGAATGGCCCTTTTTAGTAATTTATTGTCATAAAAGTCTCTGCTTTTATTTTAGATTATGTAAAGGAAGAAACCCCATGTAATTTATATTTTACTTATCTAAAATACCTAACACATGCCGAGGTGCATTCAGGTATCTTACAAATTAAGACATGGCACAATATAGAAACTCAAGCGTTCTCAACATCCCTGATGACAAAATTTCTAGTGGAAGGAAGGGCTGAACACATTAACTGCCTATTAAAAAACAGCTACCTTTTCTTTAGTATCTTCTGCAAGTTTCAAAGAAAGAAGAAAACCATGAGTTGAACACCACTATATGCCATCTTATATAATAACAGGTTCTCAACAGTCTATTTATACAGCTTCATCATGGAATAATACTACAATTACTTCGAAACACTAGTATTCTTTGCCTGTTTTCGAGTACATAATCATCTTTTCTAGGATGAGTAGAAGTGGCAAGGAAATAAGCACAATATGAAAATTACTAAACTCTAAAATGACACCGTTTTGAAACTTAGGTTAGCTATCTACTTAGTAATACATGAGGTATACTTGAAGCTGACTAAACCACTTTATAGTATTTTTATTTTTAGAAACATTCATAAAAACCCAGTAAAAGTACTCCCTATAACTAAAACAGAACCAAAGAGATGTAGCCCTCAACATGAAAACCATTCTGTGTAACATATAAATAGGGTCATCAACAGCATTGATAAAATTCACGGAAGTTGTGGGTCGTCTTCAGCAAACTGGTGCTAGCCTATGCCTTTCATTAAATTAGGTCAATAAGTATTATTATTTGAGAGTAGGAAAAGTCTTTAAAAACCAAGGATGGCCTCCCTGTCATAAGGGTCTTATCACTTATTATGTTCATATTTTACATTGTACTGTGGCAGTGTTAGTTGCCATGTTGTGCTTAGTTTCTACGGCAGTAGCCATACCAACACATTTCTCCTTGGGGTGGGGGGGGGAGAAGTAATTTACCCTATTTTAGGCAAATAAGAAAAACTAATCAAACTAACCCACTAGGAAATTTTCTACTTCCTAGATTGTTTGTTGTTGGTTTTAATAACAGTAATAATTTAATATTAATACAAGAAGCAGAATTTCAAATTACTTTCAATAATGTACTTTCAAGTTTAATCTACACAACATTAGGACAGAGCTAGTAGTTATATTACTTTTTAAATGCAAGAACTTACTGTTCATCATGAATGCACTTTCAATGTATGAGTTTTGAAATGCACAAAACACCCTTTTCTAAACAGCCTGCAAGTTTAATAGTAAAATAAACAAATATAAATCCAAGAGATCCTACTTAACAGTAACCTCAAATCCCATTTTATCAAACTATTTAAATCAGATTTTTAAACTACATTTTTTCTAAAAATAAATTAGTCTAAGGCTTAGTTATGAGTTATATTCATCTTCCTTAAAGGTTAAGCTTACTATTACTTATTCAAAAGATACAGATAATAGTAAAGGGCATCACTGAAGTGCGTCATGAAGCTTAGTTTTTTTAATTATATTGAGAACTTTAAGAAAAAACAGCTAGTTTCTGAGTTCCTTTGAAGTCTGTAAGTCGGAGTATCACACAATTCTTTAAGAGCAACATTATCCACATGAAATATAATTAGAATGCTAACATTTTACCTTTTGCACAGGCTTCTTTTTTTCCCCCACTTTCTCAATAATTTAGGTTTTACTGTATTTTCTTTACTCAACACATGCACAGAGTGAGAATTTAAAAGAAAATGAAAACTTGGGTTTCCTTTTATAATTATGAAGAAGAAAAAAGAAAGGTAAGTGAATAAAAGATGTACCAGCCCTAAAACATGTAGTCAGATTGTCAGATCTTCAGAGGTTTGTAAGGAGCCAAAGAAGTGGATGGGTGACAAGTAAAGTTTTCACAAGCACACAAACACTTGGGCATCTGCTTCTCACTGATTTCAGTGCATGTTGATCACCCAACCCACAGAATCTACTCAAGTACTAGTGGAAGATGTTACTTTGCATCACTTTGTGTCATTAAACGCCTTTGAAAACAAGGACTCTGACAACAAGGAATAATTCATAACTCACCAACTACACTTCACACTTCCCTAACTTAACAAATTAATTCTTAACCCAGAACATGTCTAGATAAAACTGATTTTTTTAAGGTATGCAGTATATTTCAGGTACTTCTTATTTAATAAAAAGACCAGAAATTTCAATTTTCATCCAAATACAGTTTGACTGAAAACAGGAATAAAAGTTAGTAATTTTTCTAGTAAATAAGAATTGTCGTTCAATAGTTTCTAACATAAAACATTGTTAAAAAAAAAAAAAAAAAAAGGGAGGCGGTGTGATTATTGCACCACTTAGCTGCTCAAATAACTGCACTCATATGTTATACCCTCCCCAATGGAAAAAGAACTACCATGTTCAGGCAACAATCAGAACAGAAAGAGTACCTGCAGAAGCCCCCAGTCTCTACTGGAAATCAGCCTACCTAAGTCTCTGTTCCAAGTAACTTCATCTCTGCTACAGACAAAATTAGTCAGGTTAGCTGAACCACTCATTTAAACTGCTTAAACTAACTTGGCTGATTTTGCCTGCAGAAGAGGATGAAATGAACAACTCATCTACCTCTGCTGCAACAATTCTGAGTTCAGCAGAAGTTGACAGCAAACAGCTGAGGGCAGCATCGCTTTCAATTGTCAACTACTGTTTTATGAAGTTACCTGTCTAACACTAACAGTTGAAGTAAACTGGCTGACATTGCGCTATCACCAACAAGGTATTTACAGAACGAGTTGCCAGGTTAGCAGGTTGTAAAGGGCACAGTACCCACCACTTGGTGAAGGATAAGATCAGCCAAGACAGATTCAACTGTTGATGTCAGATCACAAAGAAGACTGTCTACACCCTCAGAGTAAAGGTCTTGCAATTCTAACCTACTACCACAAACAATTATAGTTAATTTTAATAAGTAGTTAGATTAACAGTCTATTTTCTTTTTCACTGATCTCAAATCGGTGCTTTCCACAAGCTGTGCTGCATTAACTTTGACCAATGAGAATATGGGCTACAGCGCATCTCCAGCTTTAGTACCACTTGTGCAAGCTGCCCTCTGTATTTACTGACAAATGAGCAACTGAGTCTGTTTGGCAATTTTGGAGTTTTGTTTTGGTTTTGGGGTTTGGTTGGTTGGGTTTTAATGGAACAGAGGCCCCAGATGATCTGAACATTTATTCTGGGTAGCTTCTTTTGGGAAAGGATATGGAAAGTATTATTAAATATTTTTAAAAGTTTTAAGCTCCTGAGAGCTGGGGCATACCACATGAATTAGAACGAATTTATGCAAGATACACAAGGAACTAACTACACATAGATCTGGGCAGCGAGGTTTTGCAACACAAGGATGACTTAAACAAGACATGCTGTGGCCGTTACAAAGAAAAGGTTGTTTTTAAAAAGAAAATAAATACCTTCAGAATTGTGTGTACCAAGTTACATCTTATCAAAATAATCTCACATGTAAGTATTTTCTCATACTATAAGAAAACACAAGAAAGATTTGAAAAGCGGTAAGAAAAGAAGAAAGGCATTTAAGACTGTAAAAACAGTGACAGAGTGTGGAAGGAGGACACTGATTTAGGAGGTGAAGCAAAGACTGGGGGAGCTCTATATTCTCTCTTAAATGCATTAGGCTTGTCACAAGGGTGAAAGAATATCAAGAAAACAAATCTGAATTAAGTTTCCTAAAGTCAGAAAATAAAAAAACCCACACCAACCAAACCAAACCCGAATAGTAAATCACACCCAACCTAAGGATAAAACATGCCATAGAGGACAAGAGGGCTGCTAACAGTGTGCGGTGGCAGAAAAGGGATGCCACACTGTCAAACCTACTGTACAACTTGGCTATAGCACATGTCCAGCAGCTGACCCTGTCAGAAAGAACAAAGAAAACTTTTTTCATGGTATAGAGTAAGAAGAGATGAAGGAGAAAGTGAAATGAAATTCACCTTCATGGGAAATGAGTGAAGATTATACACTGTAATAGAAGATGGAGAAGAGGCTGGAGAAAAAGCCCACTAATTTCCCTCCTACTGCTATGATAATGGCATAATAAAATTGTCAGGTGGAGGTGAGCACCACATTCCCGGCTTCCTTCCCCAGCCCTGCTAATGACTGCTCTCTGAACATAAAGAACTAGTTCCATTCCACTATAAAATCAGTGATGAGAGGGAAAAGGAAAAATCAAGTGGCAACCATATTAAAACCCTGCTTCACCATAGGCCAGCTGACTTCTGTAAGTCTGCAATGTACATCCGTCCTGAAAGAGCTAGGTACTGCTTAACTGGAGTAACTTATTGAAAATAAATCTACACGACAAAAATGTCTCATTACATGAGCCTCCAAATCTTTTCAGGTTTGGAAAACCGCAAAATAGGCTGATGGCAAAACCTGAAATGAACAATAAATCAAGTAGCTTTTATCAAATCTCATGCCCTTCCAGACTATGAAATTTAGTAAAGCAAAAGGAACATAATTTTACAAGTAACTTTGGCAACAGCAACCCTGTAAGCAGTTTCTTGTCCTTCCTAGCATTTCTGCCCCATCCCCCAATCCCCAGCAGTCTTCTACCACAAGAATTCAGGGACTACACAGCAAATGTCATCAAGCTAGGAACTTTGAGTTGCTTAAAATCATTACTAGAGTGCAGTAAAACATTGCAGGATACTGCCTCTGTACTTTCTCCTGCCCCAGAAAACGCAGGAAGAACGGCCAGAGGATTTCTGGAAACTTTTCTTCAGCCTCCTGTCTATGATTTCAAGCTTGTATTATCCTCGAGATGCTTTTGAAGTAGAATAATTTAAAAGTTGAAAGCGTAAACATGATGAAAATGTATCATTTCACTGCAGGTTTACAACTGCTTACTGAAATTAGGAAGTGACTGAAATCAACTTCAGTAATTTCATGATGCAACAAACTCCCCTATTATAGCAGTGATTACATCATCCCTGCACTGTTGTTGCCTATGGCTTGGGAGCATTTGTAGTCTGAAACAGTACATAAGAAGTCTAAAATTTCCACTGTTTTATTTTTAGCCATGTATACATCAAAATGATGTAATATTATGAAATACTGATTTTTTTTTTCAACTGAACATTACAAAAGGCAGATTTCAGTTGCTATTTTACAATCACATCAGTGACACAGCCTTAATTTTGTGAGAACAAAACATGTCAAAAGGGAGCACAAAGAATAAATATACTTTTCACTAGCAGTGCAGAAAGATGTAAAACATTGCGTGTTATTGTAACATACAGTTAAATGCAACTACAAGACTGCTTCAAATTTGTTTTACCTCACACTGGGCTAGGATCAAAAAAATTGCCTGCAGCTAATGTAGTAACAAGGGACTATAGCTTACTCATTAGCCTTTTCAAGAACAAAAAGATAAGCAACAACTTACATTCAGTAAAAAATTTTAATTACAAGCATGCCACGGAAGGCAGTCCCTTCTATGCAGTTAAATTGAAGATGTAATTTCAGTGTCATCCGCATTTTTTCAAAGTGCCAGACTTCTTT
>JANHGB010024094.1:0-11169 GCA_026283785.1 Coracopsis vasa | reverse complement strand
TTCATCCCATGTGAGGGAACTTTCCTGGTTCCTTGGGATTGCCTGTGCACGGGGAGGACGCTGGTGACAGTAGGAAGTGAGGAAGTGAGCATAGATCTACTTTTCAACGGGAATTGCCTTTGCCAGACAAAACTTTGCTCATGCTGAATCTCCATTAGCTATGGATAATGAAAACGGAAAGTCACAGCAAGGATAAGAACTAACCTTATCTTTGGCATTTGGCATATAATAAAGCTGATCACAAAAGCCGTAAAGAACCATTTCACCACTGTGATTCAGCATCAGTCCCAGGACTATCACGTTGTCAGTTTACAGCCTTCAGACTACTTAAAAATTAAAAACCTCAGAACATTAACAGTTAAGTTGAAAAAGGGAGCACTGGACAACCTCAACCAGCCTCTGAAAGCCGATATAGTGACAGACTGGGCAAACCTGTCCAGCCATACCAGTTCTGTCAGGTCTTGTATGATATCTTCACAATCTCTGCTCTCCTCTGACCCAACTTGACTGTAAACTTCCTAGTCATCTTTCCATTTAACTTCTGAAAGTTATGCAGACAGCGTCTTGCTTGAAATCACACAACTTGATTGCTTTCCCCTTTAGCATATGTACTGCCTTTCTTCAATTTGTATGTTGGAAAAGTACCTCAAGCCCTATAACTTATGCCTTACAGACTGGCAGCATCTAAACCACCACAATTAGCTTGTCTCAAGGCTCTGCTCTGCACAAGACTGCTTCAGTGCTAGTCCCTTCTGTAGGACACTGCCATTCTCTAACACAGGATCAGTTATTACGTTTCAAAAATATTAGAAAACCTGTTTCCATCTTCTGCACTTAAAAGTCAGAGTATGAACAATGATATTTACACCAAAAAAATATGTACATTTAATATATATGACTTCACGTGCAATTATATACCCATATACACACACACAAACTTTGTGGCTAATACCATTCTGTTAAACACAATACATCTTGTTTCATTTCACATGATGAATCACTTGAGCAGGGCACCAGGAACATTTTGTTACATCTACTGTTGTCTTCCAAAAGATCAAGTATCAGACATTGCTGTTTGCACACATCAGCAGCATCTCTTGTGTTAGAGGTGACATGTGCCTGTATGACAGTGTACAAACATCTTTTATCATCTGTCCACCGGACATCAGTAAGACCCTTCCAGCTCATTAGGTTCTAAGGCAACTGGACTTCAGCTGTTAAACAGGGCTACTGGATACACATACCTTTATTTTCAGGTTAAGAAAGCAAAACATCTAAGGACTAGATCCTGCAGTCTCACGGAAGCCTTCCAATTTACAGCACACTGCTGCTTTACAGGACTACAATGTTAGACCAACAGTTGAATATTCTTTCCCATACTTCTACTTTTGAAGTCCTGAGGAGCTCTGCAAGGAAAAATTTGCTGTGTCATCTCAAATCTGTACCGGATTTGTCAAAATGAGTGCCTGAGAGGCATCCTGGGGGACTGCCACCCTAGACTTACTGCAAATACCGTCAAATCCCCCATTTAACAGTAAAGATGTATTGTGCTATAAATGCTTTCAGCACAGAGTGGAATGACATAGGGAATGCCATTTATTACAATCGGTATATTTTCATAATGGATTTTAAACCCAAACACTTATTACTGTTTCACAGACAACTCCACACACCCAATAGGTTCTCTGACTCACGACACATTATCCACATGCAAGCCACATGCAAAGGTTTTAAGGATTACTATTTAATTATGCTAAGAAAACATGGGATTTTTTTAGCATCCAAAGAACCTAAATTCTCTAGCTATTAATCAAAGTGTACCAGTGTTTGACAGGGATAAAAAATACCTTTAAAGGCTTAAAATCACCAAGATACACAAGGGAATTTGCTTTCCTAATTTAATGGGATACTGTCACACAGCTGTTGGATCATTTAAAAATACTGTTGCAGTATCTGCTGTGAGACTGGAGAGAAATTCCTTCTTTTTTGTTTTTTGCTTATTTGCTCTGTTCCAGATAGAGGTGGGCTTTTTGCACACAGCAAGACTGCTTTTCACCTGTTTATGTGGGTCCTTCACAGGCCTCACCTGAAACCTGTGGGGGAGGGAAAATGATTTCTTCTTCATAATAGAAAAATAGCAAAATACAACGAGGGGTTCGAATTGTTATTTAAAGGAAAAATAAAAAATCAGGCAGAAAAAAAATACCAAACTCCGACATAAGCCTGAAACAGACAAAGTCCTCTGCAAAGTCAAGGACAGAACTCTGTAGTTAAACCCATTGAAGAAGTAGGTTGAATATAACTGTAGAGTTAAACTGAAGATTACAAGGCAGAGCTGGAAGTTAAATGAAAGCACTGGGAGGAACAAAGTCTTGATCATTCTCCTCCTCTTCCCAAAACAAAGTTGCAGTTTCCAGCCAATAGGTTGGCATCTGTAACACCTACATGCTTAGCACTGCAACAAAAAGCAAAGTAACGTCAACTTTTTTATCTTGTCTTCACTCAATATAGAAGTGCTTAACTCTTCAACAGAATCTTTTTGAAAGAAAATCACCACCATCACCCCTATTTCAGAAGTGGAGATCATGAAGGCTTTTGGGAAGTGGAGGAAGATGGATGACTATTCGCAGTTATCTACCAGTATTACCTGGTGGTAATTCTGCAGCAGAATAATGAGACTCCAGAGTCATTGCAGATAAGTGCTCCCTGCAAATTAATAAGTATAAAAACAGAGAAAGAAAATTCTCCAGGTGTTTCACAAAATATATCTCATTCAGTTATTCATTTATTCTGACAACTTTGGTTTAATTTATGTTTAATATTCCAGGGTATTCTAACACTGGAAATCATTAATGCCTGCTATAAGCTGTTTAGGATCCCCAAAAACAAAATCAGTACTCCTTGAAATCAACAGACTTTCTAAATGTATGTGGCATTAAGAAAATAGTAACATCATAATCAATTTTTAAGCCAAGGCCAGCAGCAGACAAAGGGACTTTATGCACTATAAAGTCATACAGTAAGAGCCAAGAGTTAGCAAGCTAGGAGTAATGGGATCTCAAAAGGTAATGACAAAAAGTTGAAACAGGCTTTCTTCTGAACATTGTTCACGGATGCTTTCTGAAGAAAGAGCAAGCTTCTGTGCTAAAGATTTATTTATCTTTTGGGAAAAAATGTACTAATTTTTGCTTATGAATAAGAAAAAGATAACAACACAATTTAATCTTCACTTTTTCATCCATGGCTTAGCTTCTGACTGAAATCCTGCTAAATGTCCCAAACTTCTCTTCCAGGCAGAGGGAAGGAAAATCACACGTTAATAAATGCCCTATAAAGCGTTTTAAAAAAAGCAATTTCAGTGTTCCTTACAAGATCTGATCTTTCAGTCATGTTTCATTTAAGAAAAAAAGAGGGTATTTTTTCATGCACAGCAAGGCAAAGTGTTCTTCCGTTTGCACAGCTCTTCTTTTCAGAAAATACATCTTCAGAATACTGCACCTCTAGCTTTTCTATTCACCCCACCGGGGTCAGGTTCCCCACATAAGTTCTGTGGAGCTTTATATAGGACAGCTTTGAGTAACCCTGTTGGTGGAGCTTCCCATGGAGACCATTTCAGATTTTATTAGACAGTACTGAAATAACTGCCTAAAGGTACCATATCACTGAGCTTTGTTTTCATTTTTCCCAATTATAAACATATGAAAAATATGTATGTATATAGAATAACAATTTCAATATATACAAATCGGAGCTACATAAAAATTTCTGCTTAAAAACAGCCCTTTCCATGGCAGAGATATATGACAATCCTAAGAGCAGCAGCCCCACCATTCCCCTTAGCAACAAATTCATTAATACACATACATATATCTTCTTCAGAAGGACATAAGCACAGCACAACTGCTCGGGAGAATGCAGCTAGTTCAGAGTGATTAGACAGGACGAATAGCTCACAAATTGTTATTTCTTATCTCTAACATTTTCTGGCAGTTCTTCAAAAACCATGGTACTGGATACGCTAGAGATGGTACTGTACCCACATAGAGAGAACAGGTTGAATGTACTTACATGCTGTAGAATACAGATTATATACGTTAATTTTACAGCCACAAAGCTGCAAAGCCCTAATCTGGCATTTACAGACGTGACCACACTACTGCCCATTCACTCAGGTATTGATTCCTGATTTCTGCTCACTTACCCCCATTTTGGGCTGAGCCCCCATGTTCAGGCCAGCTCCTGCCCCTTTTCTTCCCTCCCAGCAGCTCTGTCAGGCTCCTGCTCTTTACCATCATATCCTGCCATTTCACTCCTTGCACAGAGTAGATTGTTTCTGATATTTCCTTATTCTGAATGTTTCATCTTGCATTGCTGCTTTTCACTTAGCAATTTTTCAATGTGTAATTTAAAAAATGACACCATCCCCAACCCAAACAAAAAACCCTAACCCTCTTTCCCCCTTCACTCCTCCAATTCTTGCATTTTCAAGTGCAGAACTTTATTTTCTATATAATAAATCACACAAATGATCAAAATAATTCACCTATGGCACGTAAAAAGTAGTTAATATTCCAGTGACACTGTATTAATTCATATGTAAAATATGATTAATATTCCATCCTTCTCAACTGTAATTAGAGGATGCTGCATTAATGTTTATCTTGCACAGCTTAGCATTTTTAGAGCTCAACCATAAGAATGACTGTAATGAATTCTTTCTAAGAATCCACAAAATTGGTCTAAAATAATGAACAGGTCATTCTGATCGCCAAGGAAAATTTAATGAAGATGCAATAAAGCTTTTTGGCTACCAAGCTATTTATTTATTTAAGATACTAACTGACCTTTAATATAGATTTCCTAAGAATTTTTAAATCCAAGTATCGCCTATTTTGTAGAAGTCATTTATTGCTGTATCAAGCCTCCTTTCTTAAGTCTCTGAAATGCATGCTAGTGTCAGTTTTAAAACTGAGGAAGCCGGCAACTGCCCTTCAGCTTCCTTCCTACTTGTCTCAAAGTCACAATTACCAAAGCCAAGTGGCCAGCAACAACGCTGCTCTTAAGAGTAGAGCAAATAGAAAGCTCAAAACCAAACCAAAGTCCTCTCCCGTCTTACAGGCTTTAGGTTCCTTTTGATGAGGTTTCAAATACTTGAACACAACATCCTGGTCTCCCCAGAAGAACAAGTGTCAGTCAGACAAAGAGCTGCACTCTGGGAAGGCAAGAAGATGCACAAAGGAAAAAACTAATTTAATCAAAATATAGGCTACTGAGGTGACTGACTGAAGGGATTCCAGCAATGAACTAGGAAAACAGAAAGAGATGTAACTGATAGTAGAATACATTGCTGAGGATATTGGGTTGGACAAAGGATAGCAGAAATGAGAAAGTCAACAGTTAACAAGTCAGTGAGGAAAATCTCATCTGCAAGGCAAGTGAGGTTGACAAAGGCCCTGGCACACGGTGCAGGATGGCAGCACCCAAGCACACAGCAACACAGCCAGTGCCATGACACAGCAGCCTCTAGCTGTGACGACCCTAACACACACACCCAGTGGTGATGGAACAACTGGTGGAAGCCCACTTTAAGAACTTCCTTCTCTTTATGAATTCATCTCTTATAGCATCGCACCAAAACAAAAGCCACCCCTCTATTGGCACCAAGCCCACAGTCATTCAGGGAAAACTCCATGATGAGCAATAAGGAATAACAGCATGCATATGTGCGTATGAGTACACCATAGCTGCAGTCACTACTGGGCACAATGCCCTTACTAGTAATGATTTTAAGCATATGTCCTATGTAAGGAGAAAAAAACAGTTCTGGAAAATAACTGGCACAAAAGTCTTCCCTGGCCTCAAATGCACAGATGCACCTCTATTACCAGCAGTCATCTCAGGACTGTTTAAATACAAACCTAAAAGAGTAATTGTAACGTGACACCATCTGAGCTCATTATTCATGGTGGCAGATCAGATCCCTTTTTAGAGTACTGCTTTTGGCAAAAACATCCTAAGTTGACAACTTCAACTGACCATTCTAAATCTGCATCCAGGAATTTATATTTTTGGACGTTTCTGGCACCAAACAGCAAGAAATGGCAACTGTTCAGTATCTTTCAAATTCATGTCACTCATGCTGCTTTAATCGAGATTTCTAAATCAAATCTAACATTTTAATATTCATAAAATCAAATATTACTTTTGCAATACACTTCAGACATACATTGCACATAGACTAAATCTCAGCAGACTTGTACTTTTCCCTTCCTTAGAAAACAAAACTAATTGCACAGCAAACTTAAATGAGTGCAGTGTGAATATTAATTTGGCAGCGTCTGCTTCTATTACACATTCTTTTCTGTTGTCTTTCATCCCATCTGTTCCAGCCGAGAAAGGAAGAAATCATGGCAGACCCCCAAAATTCCTTAGAGCGATATCACCAATGCACACATTTTTTTCTTTCATGTTCAGGATGGGTAAAACCATATACATAATGTCAACATAGCATATAAATGACAATCAGAAACCCAAAGGGTCTGATTTCTCAAGTTTGAATGATTAATTTACCTGAATGCAGCATCTAGTTGCTGCTTTTGACATGTCCTCTTTACTTTCAACAGAAAAAATTGCTCAACAGCTTTCTTCTTTGACTCTCACTTACTACAAAGTAATCTGCAAGCATCCCAACTATGTGTTTCTGCTTTTCTGCCAATAAACAAAGCATCAGTCTCAAGTTCTGCTGCTCTAACCCGAGATTCTCAAATTAGATCTCTTCCTACCCATGTTGTTTCACTCTGTGCCCTGGATATGCTTTGTAGGATGCTCCACATACAGCAGAGGTGAGAAGAACTAGGTTCTAATTCCAAGTCAAGTAAGTTTAATACCAAAAATGTGACACCATCAGCTAGAAAGACCCAGACAAGCTTTTAGTATCAAATCTAGAGAATCACTTGCACAAGCTGAGCTCCTCTGAACAAGCATGCCTCACCTAGTGCCCTGGATGTCCATATCACCGAGCACCTTAAAGTGATCCTTCTGACTTCTTTTGCGGAAGACCTCCCTTATGTTTTACACTTGAAGGAGATTCATGACTGAAAATGCAAGAGGAGGCAGGTATGGCCCCGCTCTAGAGGGAGCTATTTCTCCCTTTGTTGTGTCCCACAGCATGGCTTGCTGGTCCTCTGGTCAAGCCGCTGACCTCTGTGAATCCCCTTTACAGACACCTCAGTCCACTCACATCCTATGGGATGACCTCAGGAATTCTACTTACGGAAACTGAATCTATTTACTCCTCCATGAACTTAGCTCTTAGCTTGTGTTTCCTTACTTGTTATGTGGGTGCACTCATGTTTTACTACTGTTGCGAAGTTTGTGACTTCTGCATCAGTTGCCATTCATGAATGCTAAGTAGAATTATCATCACTCTTTGGATGCAATGAGAAAGTTAATGCAGCTACGAAACAGACCTCTAACAGAGGACTCCAATATGTTCCTAATGTACTGTGAAAAATAAAACTGTACTTAGGAAAGCTCTGAATGGCTATTTTGGGAAGGTAACTTTCAACATAGCCTGCACAATGAAAGTAAAGCAGTGTGCCATGAATGTTACCTGTTTAAAAAGACAAACACATTGCTGTCTTCTTCAATACGAAATGTGGCAATTAAGCACCACGTCAAAATTATTAGAGCTATATAAAGCACTGTGAAGTCTAATGTAATAAAGAGCTAGATTCTCTGCAGTGCAGAATGGTAGTCTTTTATTCCATGAACCATATGCTAGGCAGCAGATTTGTTTGATGATCTCTATATGGTATTACACACTGTATACTTCTATTCGACCACGAAATTCTGCTCTAAATTTACATTGACAGCTTTTAAAATGTTCTTATATATGACTTACCCACATAGGAGAGAACTTACTATTTATACCTTGTATCTAGTTCAATAGTGTGCATGCCACTGTTTATTGCTATATGTTACATATAATATTTATATATTCTTTGAATTTAAAATTCAGTGAAGCTGCTAGAAAATACACATAAAACAAAGTTTAAGATAAAATGGCATGAAATTTTGAACACAAAATCAACAAATAGCTGAAAAGATTTTATGCTAGATATTTTAAGAGTCCCTTTTAAAACAACATTTTAACTTCTCTCTGAAATAATCACTGTTACTTGTGAACACCTAGCGGAGGATAAATACAGAATGGTCTTCGTGTTTAACTGCTTCCACAAATCTGCTGTCTGTTTTCCTGCATTGCCTCTGGGTAAAGATCACTTTCATGTTTATCATTTCCTTGTTGCGGCTAATGAAGCTGCCAAGTTTTAAATCCCTGCCAGATAATATTATACAGATCGATTATTCTATGTGCAAGGACAGCTTGACTACATCCAATCTATGTTCTCTGTCCTGCAGAGTTCATCACATGAACTCAAGGACAAGATCAAAAATCTAAATTTTAATCCCAGTTCTATACTTTGCAACCTTGGAGATTTCATACTATTCCTTCACATTTGTTCCTCCTCTGCAAAAGCTTTTTAAATACATTTTCCACACTTATTGTGAGAAGATTTGAATGTGGATAATACTTGAAAGCAACTGCAAAAGAGAAACAAAGGTAGGTGTTGATCAGTTCTAATGCTCACCAGAAGTATCCCACAGAGGTCTGCATTAGAATTTAGGAATATGATGAGCAGCACCAGTGATCTCAAAAAGGGAGTGGTGAAGAGTGAGGGTTTTTTTCAGGGCAATGAAGATGAAATCTGGATTTTTCTCTTAAATTGTTAAGAAGCTCAAATGGTCTTTTGCTACCTTTCAGACTCTAATGAGAGAGTTCTGTCAAGATTATCTTCCACTCTATATGAGGAGCCTCTTCTGCAAAGAAACTGGAGGGACTGGCTCTGTTTTGAAGATAGCGTGCAACAATCCTCAATAAAATTTCAGCACTGATGTGCTCAAGTGGTTAACTACTTGGAAAACGCTTCAAAAGGCTACACTAGTAACATCAGCCCTAAGCCCTGCACTTGGCAAACACTAATCACAGAAGCAAAGTGGAGAAAACCTAAGGTATTCTTTTTTAATTAAAGAAATCAAAAGATGTAAGGACAAATAGTTACATGCGTACTAATTCCATAACTTAATGCAAAATTAATCTAATCATAACCTCAATACAGAATCTATTTTATATCCCATCAATGTACTACCTTACTGAAAATCAATTGAATGTACCAAACAGTAACACCTCGGCTTACACAATTCTCAGGCAGTTACAGAACAAAGGGCCTCAGTGGGAGTTAAGAAAAATATGCTGCTGTAAGAAAAGATTTATTACAAATACCTTAGTGTGATGACAAGATTTCCCCTGGCATTTTCCACGTTACTTCTGCTCCACTATATCAGATGTACACATACAACAATAACAAGATTTAACAGCACTAAAAATTAAAACTTTAAAGTGGAGATAGCCTGCTGCATATTATTGTAGGAAGTTACTCTCTTTGAGCACTAACATAATTTTAAAATATAAAAGATCTGATTTCTGGTAGTAACAAACCAGGAAAAGACTACAGGTATTTTCCACAACCTAAGCAAGGCTACTAATGGAGTCAGTCTCAGTCACAATCATCACAAGCTACAAGAAGCAAAATTCAACTGAAAACATGGGAAAAAAGCTCTTCACTATGAGACTGGTTAAGTACCAAAAAAGGTTGCCAGGGAGGCTGAACCCATCCTTAAAGAGATTTAAAAATCTCAACTGGGTAAAACCCTGTGCAACTCAATCTAACTTTGAAGGTAGCTCTGGAACAGCAAGGTGGACCAAATGACCTCTAGACGTTCCTCCTAACTTACATTACTCACTAAAAGTTAACTCAATAGCTAAAGGCTGTTCAGTCATTTCCACAATCAGACATTTAAGACATGCAAAGACCATTTCTAACTTACTTGAAATTCATCTAAAAGAAAGGATGAGAATGGAATTCCTAACCCAAACCTGCACTATTGCAGGAAACCACAATGCACTTCATAAAATTAGTTAAGCTTCACCTTACATTATGCTTCATTACCATCCCCTTCCAGCAGATAGAAACTGTCTTCTGATTTTGAGCTCATTTTTATCACCAGTGGCAATGAATCCTAACTTTGCTTAAACTTCATTAGCAAAAGGAAACCTTTTGCACTGTCTGTTAACAAGAATACTAAATAAGGAGAGATTAATTAGTCTTCCCAGTACAGTACCTTTTCTCACAACCTTCTGTCACATCATCTTTGCTTAGACCTTTACTCATCTTACTCTTCTTGGGCAACGCCACCTATTCTTAAACTAAAGCTGAACAAAAAAATTTTCATATGAAAAAAATCAAAACTACCCAGATAAATGAAATTTTCCACATTTTCTTACTCTAGTAAACCCACTTATTTGTTCAAAGAACAGTATCTGGTTGGTCTATAGCTTGTTTTGTTTGATTTTTCTTTGTTGAATCAATGCATTTTATCTTATTTGTCCCATTTTACTTTATGCAATTACCTTTCATACCTTATTTTTCTTATTTGCTTGCACTTCTTCTGTATTCAGCTACTATTCTATCTGAATTTTTAACTGCAGTCTCTTGGTGTAAGAGATGCCCTTCCACTCTGTATTTCTGCACTGCCTAGCACATCACTGTCCTGTTTCACAAGTAAGCCTTCAAAATGCCACAGTTCTATTACGTTTTATTACACTTGAGGCTGGTGACCACAAAATTGCCTGGTTTTCCCACCATTTAATGAACTAATTCTATTATTATAAAATAATTCTATATTCCTGTATTCATGTGCCAATAGTAAAGCTTGCTGCTAATGGTTAATATGTTCCCTCTTTCTGAAACTTGCTATGATTCAGCTATCAAGTTTATATTCAGCTATTAAGTTGTACGTGGAAGGTAAAATCTCCACTTTCCTAGGTATTTATGTTCTGATGCAGGTATTGCAATTGAGACAGATCTGCACAGCAAGTGCTGGATTTGCTTATGGACCGAATTCAGCTAACATATAGCTAACATGAGTTGCTGTTCCAGCAAATGTATGCATTTCTTTACTGTAAGGGTGATGAGGCACTGGAACGGGTTGCCCAAGGAAGTTGTGAATGCTCCATCCCTGGCAGTGTTCAAGGCCAGGTTGGACAGA
>JANHGB010024090.1:8677-20757 GCA_026283785.1 Coracopsis vasa | reverse complement strand
CGCTGGTGTTATCTGTGCCATCTGCAACACACGGTGTTGGCACAGCAGTTCCACCTTCTGAGGTGGTTCCACCGTGCTGCCAGTCCTCCTCGCTGGCAGAGGGCAAGCACAGGCGTGCTCGAGCCTCCAGCCACGGGAGTCTTGGCACCATGTGCAACCACTGGCGCAGAGCTGGGATCCAATCTGGCAATGTTGAGTGCGGGATGGGAAAGGAAAGGCGAAGGTTCAGCCATCTTCTTTCGTTTGCTTTCCCTTCACTGGCTTCCCAAACACTGAAACCCCAGAGCTCAGGTTCCTGCCCTCCCAAGGCACTGTCTTAGTGCACATGAAACGGGCTTTGCCCATTTAATACCTGTTTGTTGACCACACAGACTGGGCTGTGATGTTGAGGGACTTGTTCTTTCTCTGCACACCTGAGCTGTCAGTGCTGCCTTTGTCTCTTGACAGTGATTCAAGCAGTTTACTTCTGTTTCCTCCCATTTTTCTCTGTGGGAAGGGACCATATAAAATATCCTGCTTAATATGAATGCACTGCCCCTTATTCGTCCTGGAGTTGAGGATGGACTTGGAGCACAGCAACTTTGGACAGTCTGCTCTCCCCTGGTTTGGTACAATAGCATTTTCCTATTGCAGAATGCAGGGAGGGGAAAAGAGGATGGGCAGAACTTAAATGAAAAGCCTTTCAAAAGCAGAATCCCAGTTTTTAGGGGAAAAGTGATTAGATACACTTAGCTCCTGGCAAATCCATTGAGGGGATGACAGTCAGCAGCAATTCCCCGGGAGCTGCGAGTTATCCAAGGAATCTCAGGGTGTAGCTGATACAGAGATAACTGCATACTTCGGAGTCCTCTGAACAGTGGATGGACAAGAGCCCTGAGGACCTGACTTTAGGAAGAGATGCTGGGCTCTGCTTTCCTCTGCTTACTACAGAAAGCAGCACTCCTGTAACTTGCTAACCCTGGCTAATGCTGAGCAGCTGCAGGCTCTTGCATGTGAGTGTGCTGGCAGGAGTTGTAAAAACTCAGCCTTCTTGTGCTGAATAGCTCCAAGGTGGCCTCCACGGAACATTTGCCTAACAAATGGCTTTTAGATCACACGATAACATGCAGCAGGCCTGCAGGCGCATCCAGATAACCCCTGCCCCTCCTTGAAAAGCACCCTGCGAGGCTCCTTCAGCCACTTTGATTCCGAGCTGCCTTCGCTTGGGCTGCTCCAAGAGAGAGGAAGCAGCTATAAACCTCTTGCAAAATAATCCTGATGTCCTGTCTTTGCACTCCAGATGGACAAAACCACAGCATGGTTATTATAAGGCAGATGGCTCACGGACCCATCTGTGTTCTCCCCCTGCGCAGCTTTGGTTTCTTGCTCCTTTTCCCCCATCCTGCTTCCCCATAAGTGGGAAAACCCCCTCTGTCCTAAAGTCTCAGGCTGCACCTAACGATGCTGTAGTCCCCCCTATGACCTGCTGACAAAAGGAAGAGATGGCTTTCTGGGCGAGCCAGGTAGCTGAAGGGATCCAAATGGCCCCAGCGTAAATCAGTTCACAGCACTCTGTGTACTCAGCTTGGCTGTGGTGAGAGCTGAATGTGGGACAGGAGCATCTCTTGTTCCTCCTGCTCTCCCCGCAAGCCCAAGTGCGTTCCCAGGTGGATAAGAAAGTGTTCAGTTCCTCTCTGCTCAAGAGTCCTCTTCTGAGCTCTGGAAAGCTTCCAGGGCTTAATGTGCTGTTTCCCTTCCTCTGAAGTAGGAGATAGTGTTACCAACAGTGCTGTGTCTGTTCCCTTGTCAGACAGAGAGCTCACACTGAAGTGCTCCTGCACACTGTCTCTGTCAGGTTTTGGTTGTGGTTTTTCTTTCCTACATATTTAAGCCATGTGGCTGCTATCGGGAAGAGCAGCACTGTAGCGGGATAGAGGTGCTGGGGGCATTCCTGAAGTCCTTCTCATTCTCATTAGAAGGTTATTGCAGTGTTGGTCTGTTGCTTTATTCTGGAGGTGTTTTGCACTTCCTACAGCATTAAGGTTTAGCTCTTCTGGACTCAGGGCTGTGGATTTGGGGCAGTCTGCAGCAGCTCAGAGTAAGCATTTACACAGCCAGTGAGTTGGCTGTACACTGTGATACTGGATAGCCTGTCTCAGGGAGACATGAGTAAATATGATACATCTTTGACTTTGTCCAAGCAGGGTGATGTGAAGGATACCCAAGTGCTCTTTGCTTGACAAAGCTGCCTACAGGCTCTGTTAGTTTGGCTTGATTGCTTCCAACTGGCCTGGTATGGCCAGGTCCTTTCCAAGAGTTGTAACCGAAGTGAATAATGCTTTCAGAAAGAAGACAGAGTAAATCTTGCTAAATGACAAAGACAACATTCCTGCTTGAGATCCAGCAATAAAGACCCTGTGTATTGATGGAGCTGTACCTGGGATAGCCTTGTTTAAAGTGGATTAGGCTGGCTCTTTGTTAATCGCAGTTAGGATCAGCAGGGAGGAAAGGAGATGCTAATCCGAGTGTAATTTTTGCTTGGAATCCCTAAGCATGGATTCTCAGGGGGCACTATCCAGGTGCAGAGCACTTGTAGAGCTATGAGGGGGTTGTGCTGGTGGTTTTGTATTGCTTGGTTTCAACTTGGTTATCACATTACTCCAACTAAAGATGACTTAGCCTGGGCTATGTCAGCTGTACTGACTGTTTTTAAGTGAAACTGCATCAATGAGCTCCCTTATTCTTCTCTATGCGTGGCCATTATGGGCTGCACTGCATTGCATTGCAGTAATATTTCCAGAGCTCTCTGGACACAGGAGGCTTTTGATGTCTTTGCTCAGAACTACCTGGGCTGGGGGAAGAGAAGCAGCACACGTGGCTCGAAAGGGCTGTATTCAGACATGCTGCGTTCATGGCAGTGCAATGTGTCTCAGTGCTCCTCTCTGCATGTTCCTTCGAGGCACAGCAGGGAAAAGAAGAGGCTTTTCTGCAGTGTTTAGGTTTCCTGAATGGATTTTCATCTCCTGTTTGTATCCTAATATAAGGCAGAATAATGTTCTCAAAGACCAAAGCTCTCTAAGTTAGTTTTATGCCTGGAAGCTGTTTCTGAGAAACTTCAACCACTGAAGTGGGAGTCACTTGTTAACCAAGTAATTAACTCAATGGAAAAATCATTGCATTTGAAAGCTGATTTGCATCCAGCAACTGTAATTTCATGCTGGTTATGTTCCGGGTAATGCTTAATCCTGCACTGTGTGGAGTTGGTAATTGAACATATTGCTTTCTCACTTCAGAAGCCTCTCGGCTGCTGTCACTACACAGAACATCTCTGGCCTTTCAGCAGAAGTTAGTAGCTTGTTTCTGCCAGAGAGTAAAGCAATGTGACTATAAATAAATGAACAAACCTTGGGAAGCCAGAGCACTTCTGGAGTTTATTATCAAGTAAGTGATGCTGTCAAACCGGAGTCCAGTCCAAAGCCCCAGAATTATTGCAGGCCTTGACATGGCAGAACTATTTCATGCCTGACTATCGATAAACAAGACAGTGTGTTCTGAGCCTTTCATCTGTTGAAAGCTGGTCTTAAGGTCCTTTCCAACCTTAACTATTCTATGACTCTACGATTAAGCCCTATCTGAGAGAAGCGATGTCCTCTGGTTTTGTGCTTCTGACTTGTTCCTCTTCCTTTCCCCTCCTCTTAATAGCCTTAACTGCAGTTGTAGATTGTCCTTACTGGGAGAACAAGTTCTCTAAACAAGCCTGGAGAGAATCCTGCAGAGGATGAACTGAGATAAAAGATGTAATGTGTTACAGCTTGACAGAGGACACCGAGTCCCGAAGTGTCTCCAAGTGGCAAAGAAGTACTCTTTCAAAACCAGCCCTCCTGACCCCTATTCCCAAAGGGCTCCTAAAGAAATGGATCTGCTTGAGCTGGAATGTTTGGCCAGGTTGCTCAGTCTCCTAAACATAGCTGGGAGTATGTAATCCATCTGTTACATTTGGCTGCGCTTCCCACTTGGCTACATGGCACAGAAACTTCAGTATTCCAGCTGGGCCTATAAATCCACTTTGGACACACTTTGTCCAGCAGCAACACCAGGATAGCACTGATTTCCTCCAAGAACACCAGTCATTTCTCTACTAAGAGATAGTAGGCAGATGAGTGAATTATAGCTATCTAGCAGGGAGAGAATTGTTCTTGTGGACAGTTGCTGTGTGTGTAACTGGTTTCATGTGTGCTTTACCTTCAGTTACATGAATTGAAGCTAAGGAGAGTGCAGGAAAACAGAATTTCCATGGGGAAATTGCTAGGAAACTATACTACATTCCACTAATTTAGTAACACTAATTTCAATTGGCTTTTCTTAAGCATTCCCATAGCCCTGAACTGATGTAAAGCACGAGCTAAGCTTCAGGATAATTCTGCTTTGCTTAAAGACGTGAGGAATTCCTGTCCTGGAATGCAGTGGGAGCTTTGGGTCTGCTGTAACTGGCACTGGGAGCTGCACCTTTGGTTACCCTGCAAGCACACCTCGAGCTGTCCACACTGAGAACTCTGTAATCCAGTGTGCTGGTGTCTCGAGTATGAAGAGTCCAGGTTCTTGAGGCAGTTGATCTTGCTCTCAGGAAGGCTGCTCAGCAGGTTGCAAACAAAGCAGTGTCAGTGCCTGCAGTCCAGTAATGAAAGTAAATGGCAGGTTCAGTGCTGGAGGTGCAGATTTCTAGCTGGTTTATGTAATAGTCATGGATATATAAAAGATAACCCACAAGATTTCTTCTTTCTAGGAGCTCCAGCAGCTCAGCAAGCAATACAGCAATATCAAGCTCCTCCAACTGGGTGAGTAAATAGCTTATATATCATTATATTCAACTAAGTCAGGTGAGTGCATCTGAAGGAGCTGGTCTCCTGGGTGATCAGTAGCTGTACATGACCTCCAGCCACTGAAAACCATCACCCTCATCTTCAGACAACATAATCTATATGAAGTCCTCCACACATTGTCATCTCAGTGTGCTGCCTAAATGTCCCCATTCAGACTAATGCCTTAGGTTTGGTTTAGCACGTGTTGTACAGTGACAAACAGCATTTGACCCACACACTGTGGCTGTTCTTGGCTCCTCTGTGCAGATGTGGTCTGTGAAAACAGCATCAAGAAAGTAGTCAAGGAAGTGGAGGAGATTGTGGGTGACAAAGGTCTGAACTGCCTCATTAACAACGCTGGCATCAATGTGCTTGCTTCCTTGGAAGAAGTCACAGCAGAGACAATGCTCACCATTTATGAAACCAATACAGTTGCTCAGCTGATGGTCACCAAGGTAAGAATTGGGAGGCACGTGCTTAATCTATGGTACTAGAAGAGGCTTTTCCCCTTGTAACCAAAGCATTTGTAACCCTGGGACTGCACAGACACAGTTCTGATATCAAACTGTGTGCCTAGAGATCATTTTATTAAGGATCTTTTAATGTAAATCCACCTGATATAAGGTCACTTCAGTGGATTGGCTGGGTTAGGAGGTGGGCAGAAGAGACTGAAGGTCCTTGCTACCTACAGCTGGCTGTTATAGACAGGTTTCCTACAGTCAGCTTGTGTGGGGAGCCATCACCCTTCTCCATAGATTGCCTTGGCCAAGGGCAAGCTGACCAAGTTCAAACAAACTCTTGTTTCCACAGGCATTTCTCCCCCTTCTGAGGAAGGCAGCCCAGCTGAGCACAGGAATGGGCTGCCACAGAGCTGCTATTATCAATATGTCCTCTCTTGCTGCCTCCATGCAACTCGTCCAGGCAAATGAGATGTTCCTCAAGGTCTACCCCTACAGGATAGCAAAGGTTTGTGGGCTATATTCAATGGGTGAGGTAAAGACCACTCTGATCTTAGGATGCTGAGGTGAGGTGTGCAGCACCTCTTGGACAGGATGACACAGGAACTGTCCTTGTTCTTCATGTGGGTGGAAATGGGAAAACCATACATCTGGAGCGAGCATGCCAGCTTCTTAAGAACAGGCTCCAAATGCTCCATCATGACTCTGATACCGATCCATTGCAGAGGGACCTGGCATTCAGGGAAGAACTGATGCCATCAGGTGTGTAACCTATTAGTTGTGGTCCTGTCCAGTCCAAGCAAGATAGCAAGCATGGGACTCAACAAAAGGTGTGCTGAGCTGTACCTGGCAATGCTTGCTAAGGAGAGGTGGAGTTTGGAGGTTTGTCACATCCCGAGTTTGTACAAACAGTCAAGATCAGGCGTACAGTTTCTCCTACACCACCTCCTCAGAAGCTGTTAGTGTGCTTGTTTTCCCTGTGCAGAAGTAAAACCCGGAATGTTTGTGTAGTGATTACTGCAGAAAAACAGAGTCCTTATGTCAATATTATTTTCTCCACAGCTCCTTAGCAGTTTCACGTGGTACTTTATCTTCCACCATAACTTAGTTTCATCTTTGGGCAGTAAGCTTATGGCAATAGAGCTTTCACAGTGCTTCTCTTAAAAGGCATCTCTGAGAATGAAGCCCCGCTAAGCCTGGATAAGTTACTGTGACACTGTTACTGCCCCTTCCTTTGGCAGCATGGTGGAAGGGAAGTGACAATTAGCTTGGCTTAAGGTCTTGCTCGAGCTTTGTAAAGCTAGCACACTGATCGATGGTTTCTGCTCCCATAGACTGCACTGAACATGATCACCAGGTGTCTCGCTGCAGACTTGAAATCAGATGGAATTCTTTGTATTTCTTTGCATCCAGGCTGGCTTCAGACAGACATGGGTGGAAACATGGTAAGTGGCACCTGAAATGTGACAATATGACTCCCTTGTTGTCCCAACCCTTGTGCAAGAGCCCTCTGCACAGTATACACTCCCATGTGCTGCAGAGGCACATGAGAAACATGAAAATACATTCCCTTTGATTCTACTAATTCCTTAAATGCCATTGATTCTCTTCTATAAGATATTTCCTGTAATGATCTAACTTGATTTGCTGTAGGCTCCCATGCAGGTGCAAGAGGCTATCCCTGGTATCCTCTCTGTTCTGGACCGTCTTGGTGAAAAGGAGAACGGCTCCTTCCTGGACTGGCAAGGGGAAACGCTACCGTGGTAGAAGTGCCCAGCACACTGCAGAAACAGCACATCAGTCACTGTTTAACTGTGCCACTATTGTCTGTGTCCCTAGGGTTTTCTTATACACTAGTTGAAATAGCCAGTTTGATACCAGCCTCTTTCTAGGTGTATGTGGGAAGTGAGGTGGCTGACTCTTCTACTTGGTATTGCTACTGCTCTGTTCTAATGCTTCCTGCAAATACTACTGTGCTCTTAGTGATGGAACCATCTAAAATAGATCAAAGATAAAGCAAGTTAGATCCAGGGGCTGGTTCCTCATCACTTCCAAAACCAAACTCTTTGCAGAAGTAAATGACCTGACCTCAGAGTAAGGCCAGTGTATGCTGCCAGATTCCAGTCTGCTGGAGACATGGCTCTGGGAAAGGTTCTTCACTTTCCTTCAGTCCTAATTGAACCAAGGCTGCAATTGCCCAGCTCTAAACTACATGGATTTGGTACTTCTATAAACTCCTCAGCAACCTCTGCGTGTCCCCAGATTGACAGCACACACCAGGCACTTGCTTTGTTCCCAGCGGGTGACTAACATCCTGATACGGGGGTGGGAATGCTGTTTTGTACATAAACTCCTGAAGTGTCTTCAATAAAGTCCTGTTTAAACAAATAGCCTGTTTACCGAACCACCTCATTTGTCTGTACATAGGTGTCTGTTCCCTGACCAGAGAAACGTACATTGCAGGAAGAAACTCTAACCCTTGGGGCTAGATGGGTTTGACGCGGTGGGGTGTACCTGGAGCTGAGGCAGACCCTTGTTCCAGCCTGAAATCCTCTGAGCAGCTGGGGAACAAGCGCTCTGTGTTCTGGCTGGGAGTAAGTATAACAGCAAAAACTTCTTTGAAGCCTGGGGTTGGCTTCAGCATCGCTCCCCCTGCCAGCTGATGAGGCACTTTCATGCTGCGCCAAGGCGGTGGGTTCCTGTACCAGTAAGAGGAGGCAAACAGCAGCCAGGTAAGTGGGAGAGACAGGCGTGGCTGTTCCTGGACAGCAGCCACCCTCAGGCCTGCCCTGGGCTGCGGCTGAGGGTGTGCATGGCGCGGTGTCTGCCTGCCTCCCGTGATCCCTGCGCTGACAGGGATATGAAGTCTCACTAACAACTGCTTGTCACGCCACGCTCCTGTGCTCAGGGCTGGGTTCAGGGCTGTGCTGCTGTGATTGAGCAGGTAAGCAAAGCGCAGTGCTAGCAACTGCCAGCCATTGACTTTCCATCTCAAAGGGGGCCTGTGGGATCTGCACAAACCCAAAAAGTAAGGGGCAAGCTCTTTGAACTGTGTAGTTTGAACTGGATGTAGACAAGGAATCATCACAGAACCCCAGAGTGGTTTGGGTTGGAAGGGACCTTAAAGCTCATCCAGTTCCCCATGGGCAGGGGCACCTTCCACTGGAGCAGGGTGCTCCAAGCCCCTGTGTCCAACCTGGCCTTGAGCACTGCCAGGGATGGGGCAGCCACAGCTTCTCCGTTCCAGCCTCCCACCACCCTCATGGGCAAGAACCTCTTCCCCATATCCCATTTAACTCTTCCCTCTTCCCGCTGGAAGCCCAAACTCCTCATCCCACCCCTCCATCCTTGTCCAAAGCCCCTCTCCAGGTTTCCTGCAGCCCCTTTAGGCACTGGAGCTGCTCTCAGGTCTCTCCTTAAGGAGCCTTCTCTTCTCCCTCAGCCTGGCTCCAGGTTTTCCATTCCCTTTTGGGGGGACATTCATTGTTCAGGGATATTTTCCCCTTAGTTCGAGGCGATTTGACCCAAACTTTCCTTTACCACAGCTGAGACACAAGGAGAAGGGATTTAAACCCCCCGAGACCAACAAAAAAAACCAAACCCAGGGATTTACATTTTCCACCAAAAGTAATTTTTTTTTTTTTGTCCTTTTTTTGTCTTTTTCTATCAACTGATGTTAAAAAATACAGACTTGTCGTACAAGAATAGCACCGTGTTACTGTGTTCGTGTCCTCTTATCCATTACACTCCTGCTGGGGAGACACGGGGCAGAGGGATGGGAGGGGATTCGTGGTACCTGGATTTGTGAGACCCCTTTAAGCAGGGAAGGGCCCTCGAACGTGCCGGATTCCCACCTCCCCCCGACCCAAACACCAGCTCTTGGGAAGAGAATGAATAAATAAATAAGCCCGTGGTTTCTTTCTGCTTTCAGCCTGCCCGGCCGGCGCTGGGAAGAGGCGGTGATTCCCGACGGGAATGCCGTGAGCCAAGGGGGGTCGTTGCAGCCATTCAGTGCAGAAGTCGTCTGGGGAAGAACTCGGGTCCTTGGGGTGAGTTTGGGATTCGGTCGTTTCGCTTTAGGTGCATGGGATTGGGCTGGAATTCCAAACGAACCACAAAGCTCTCTTTACAAGAAGCAGACGGGGCCGATGTCCACCCCGAACTCCTGCTCCGCTCCACCAATGTCCATAGGGGCAATATCCACAATGGGCAGGCGCGAGGTCTTCTGCGACCGGTACTCGATCACTGTCTTGCCCCATTTGCCAGTGTGTTTCTGGAGGGGGGAAACGAGAGTGGGATGAGAGATGCTCTTGAGCATCCTCAGGGGTTGAGCCCCAACTCATCACCTACATCCTTGTCGTGCAGGTACCCCTGGGCTTACCGTGCAGCCATCCTCCAGGACGCTGTAGGTGAACCTGCTGTTGCCCTCGGCTCGGATCTCCACGTCGTTGGAGCCCTGGATGAGGATGGCTTTCTTCAGGTTGCCCGTCTCCTCGTCCATGTAGGCGATGCTGTTCTTGCAGTGGTAGGTGACGTTCTGGGAGCCTTCGGTGGACAGGAGGCGCAGGAAGGTCATCTGGATGTTGGCGGTGTTGGGAGCCAGGTCTTCGTCACCATAGCTAAACTGGAGGGATAAGGCGGGACATTGAAGCCAATGGGTGTTGCAACAACCCTCATTCCAGCCACCTTTGGAGGGCACTTCCAAGACTTTCCATTCCCAGATGGAGCTGGACTGACCCAACTCCATGCTTTCAATATAGCCCACTATAAGAGCCAGCCCCCTGTGTAACATCCATCAACACAACTCCAAGGAAGGACATCCCAACCTTCCAACCAGACACCCAACACCTTCCCCTGCTCAGCGTCCATTCCAACTCCCATTCCCAGTGTGCAACACCAGCCCAATGGGACACTTACATGGAAACCACCATTGATGGTCTCTGCGAACCAGACGTGCTTCTTGTCTTTGGTCTTGCTGGTCCACCAGTTCTTCTTGGGGATGCTCCTGGGGTTGGGGTAGACACAGGTCTCACCCGTCTCCATGTTGCAGAAGACTTTGATGGCATCCAAGGTGCAGCCTTGGTTTGGATCGATCCAGTAATCTCCTGCAGCAGGGAGGGCAAATGATGCGTGAACATGAGGTTTTGGAGCATCATGGACCTCGCTTGGATCCAAGAGCTTGGGAAGAGGCACAGGAGGGAAGGAAGCAGGGATGGAGGCTCCTACCGCTCTTCCACTCGGGATGGCAAAGCTTGATGTCCCGGCAGGTCCTGGCTGGGTTCTTCTTGGAGCCCTCGGGGCTGCGGATGCTCTCGATCTGGTTGTTGAGGGCCTTGAGCGTGGCGTCCACCTCGACATCGTGCTGCCGCAGGCTGCTGCCCGCCTCATCCGCCCGCATGTACCGGATGGGATCGGGGCCCTTCTCCGTCTGACCCAGCCCGGCGAAGGCTGACATGTCGATGCCGGTGCCCGGGGGGCCGGGAGGACCGGGGGGACCGGGGTTGCCAGGGGGACCCTGCAGGAGGAGGATGGTCCCATCGTGATGCTCTGCTCTGAGCCCCAATCCCTGCCACCAGCAGAGCTTCCACTCACCGCAGGTCCTGGTTCTCCACTGCGGCCACGGGGACCGGGGGGACCGATGGGGCCGGGCATCCCATTGGAGCCATCCTTGCCAGAGGGACCGACGGGACCGGGGGGACCCTGAGGGAGAGCCCCAAATGGGGGGTCAAGAGGCAGGGAAGGGTCCATTGGGGAGCAAGGTGACCCAAGGGGGCTCGAGGGAGCCGGTGCCTCCTTTCCCTCTCATCTCCCCAACCCATGGGCAGGACTTACCCTGGGGCCGGAGGGACCCGCAGGACCAGCAGCACCTTGGTCGCCAGAAGGACCCTGAGGAGAAGCGAGGGTGGATGTTACAGCACCGAGGGATGCTCAGCCTGATGGAGCCGCATCCAGCTCCGTGCTGAGATATGGGGGGTGCTGAGCGCTGGGGTCCCTAAACCATCACTTACGGGTGGTCCAGGAAGACCCTGCAGCCCGGTGAAGCCACGGTGGCCTTTGAGCCCCCTCTCTCCAGCCTCTCCTGTCTCCCCCTTGTCACCACGAGGCCCTTGGGGACCCTGGAAGGGGGGAAAGGGACTCGGGTGTCAGGCTCAGGGTGCCCAGTGCACCCCAGGGTGCTGCGCATCGCTCACAGGGTGCCCCAATGGCATCACTCACCGGCATGCCTCGAGCACCAGCAGGGCCGGAGGGACCCATGGGACCTTGTGCACCCTGCGGAGAGAAAAGAGGGGATTCGAGGGGTGCCCTTTGCCTTTTGGGGGGGGCCGAACCGGCTCTGCTCCGAGCACCAGGACAGCAGCAACCGGCACCTCTCAGCTGAGCATCACCATCGAGTCTCGATCCTTCCATGGGCTGATTATCCCGGTGCAGCATCCCGGTGCTGTGTGCCTTGGAGCCGGGCTCTTGGAGCTCATGAGCCCTTGGGAAGATGCTCCAAAGGCTCTACCAGCACTCAGGGCCCCATGGAACCAGCCCCGCTCTGGCTCTCCCGGTTACCCCAAGCAGGAGCTCATCGCACCGGGGGGGGCACTGCTCCCCTCGCCAGCACTCACCGTCTCGCCTCTGTCTCCCTGTTTGCCGGTGGGACCCACGGGGCCGGGAGCGCCGGGAGCGCCGGGAGCACCGGGAGCACCCACGGGGCCGGTCTCGCCGCGGTCACCCTGTGCCGGGATAAGGGCAGGGTCAGGGATTGGGGGGGATGCGAGGGCACAAAGGGGAGGATGTG